>KZ807007.1:138791-155841 GCA_000696205.2 Oncopeltus fasciatus
TTTTTTTTTTTTTTATAATGAAACCAAATTTAGATATTTAACCTTATTTTTGTAAACTGTTGGATGAGTTTGTTGTTATTAGCCAAAATCAGTGGGGGGAGAGGGGCGAACGGGTTTAGAGGAAACCAAAATTAAAAATATGAAATTTTTATTATTGACGTTACAGTATAAAAGTATTTATAAAATAGGTGTAAAAATATAATTATTTATAACATTAATTTTTAAAAATAAAAAAGAATGCATTTTGAGTATAAGCCCCTCTTATTTTTTTTCAATATATAAACCAAATTGGACATTAAGGCTTTTAATTTTAAAAACCTTGATAGAACTAATTTTTTCTGGAAATCGGATTTTCATTTTAAAGAATTAATTATATAAAAAATCATAGATAAAAAATAATATGAAAATATTCCTTCATTTATTCTACTGAAATTCAAAATTCCAGTTATGATGTTTCAGTAAATATTTAGCTTTTTGTGCAATTTATATTTATGAATTATATATGCCAGACAATCTGCAAGTAGGGATTTTTAAGAAGTCCTTCACATTAATGGGGAAACGCGATAATGTATGATTTAGGGTGGGCCTTTTATCTCGATTCCCAAAATCCAGGTGACATTGTTCCACAGGAGGAATAATAGCCCCTTCATTGAATGGCTTTCCTTTCTGTTCTCTTTCGTTTTCTTTGGTGTTCGACGAGTAGGTGGCTAGGGGAGGGGTACCTTTCACAAACGTATAAGCGCACTGGCGCATTGTAAGTGTTGCGCGGAGCTAGGCCCCTCGCGCGTGCGCACCGCCACAATTAGCGCAGCGGCTGAGGGGGTGTTATTAAATGCGCAGCTGTCCGCCTCCCAGGGCCACGTGACCTACGTCAACCGGGGAGGGGTGGGATTGAATGGGCAACGGACCCCAGGCCCATCAGATAGGGCTCGCATCGCTCTTGGAGTTCTAGCTCGTTAATCTCTAAGTCCAGCGGACAGGGATGGTGGGGTAGGAGTGAGGGGAGGGTTGGGGGGCAGCCCGATGATGAGACGCGTGTGACAAAATAGACTGGGAGCTAGTTGGGCTGCTTTTTCATTTAGTCAATTTATAGGATTTTTATTGGATCAATTCTCTTACCAACATAATACATTGAACAACTCAATTAACGGCGACTCTATCTTCAACATTTAGTTAAAAATAAACATTCACAGAAAACAGGACTTAGTTATAGGGGTAGAAGGACTGCTTTATAACTAAAACGTCGTCACCCCCCCCCCCCACGATAAAGTTCCATATATATCTCTCATACCTTCTATTCTCCGTCTTCATTGGTTATTGCAAACCATCTTCTGTTGGCGAGCGCGGTAAAATACTGAATAAAAAAAAATTGTATAAAAAATGAGTTGAATACAGACCGTGACAGTGAACGTATGAATTCGGCCAGAAGATGGACAATGTCCGAAAGCGCTCGCCAACAGAAGATGGTTTGCAGAAACCAATGAAGACGGAGAATAGTTCATTGGTGGTAGAAATAACCCTTTAGATCATTTACTAATACCGCTATTTATGAATTATTATTAGATGTTTTTTTGTTATGGTTCTGTCAAGGTAGGTCCAAAAAAATAAAATAAAAATTTTAAAAAATGTGTATTTTTTTAAAAATTATCTGCCGACTGAACTCAGTCATGAAAATGTAGTCTTAGGGACACGACGTCCCCTCTCGTCTTCATGATACCCCTAGAGATGACAATGTATGCCGAAACGTTGGCAGATATTTTTTTTTTTTTTATCTACCTTGACTGAACCCCAACAAAAAACATCTAAAAATAATATCTACGGTAAAAAAAAAAAAAAAGATTTATGAATCTCTCTCTTATTTACACTGGTGTATTTTAGATCTCTGACGAAGAGATTACATATCTCGAGAGCACTTAGCTTCAAACACACACACAAATGGAAATATTAGAGTTATCAATGTTTATATCTTATTGGAATAAGCTTGTTTTCCTACCCGCCATCATATGATAATTGGGACTGCAATATTTTTTTTCAATTTAAAAATTCATAGTTTATTCATTATTATGTAAATTATTTTAAAGTAGTCCTTAGATGATTTTAGTTGGGGTTCGGTCAAGGTAGATCCAAAAAACACAAATTTAAAAAAATGTATTTTTTAATACAGGATTATCTGCCAACGTTTCGGCTTACATTGTAAGCCATCTTNCACATTTTTGTTATTTAAGCACTAAGCTGTGAAAAGCTAAAAATCTAAGTTTTTATGTGAGTTTTTGCAATAAAGACTAAGACCTACCAAATAGAATAAAACTAAAGTTATAAATAATTGACAGGTAGTTGATAAGCCAGCAAAGAAGATTAGCAATGTGTAATCAGCTGTTCCCTAGACAACATCGATTTAAAGTTAGTCTCTATTATACCTCTTTGGAGTCCCAGCCAGGAATTGAACCTGGATCTCCTGCTATTTACATATACACTCAAAAGTTCATACTTTTAAATATAAAATATACAGTTAAAAATAAAAAACTTTAATAATAGCCTTTTAAATAAAACGAGATAAGCCAAGCACAAAATATATGTAACATAATTATTTAATAAGTCTTATTCACTCTCTTAGAAGGTAGAAGGTTTTTTTTTTCTTTTTTTAAATGTATAACATTTAGTGTATAATGTAAAATGTATAACCTCCCACCCATTAAACCAGTTAGGGTCATGAAGAGAGAGACTATATACAGGTTGCCACCCCATGTTAAACACCCATTGCTCAGGACAAGCCTTTATTTATAAATGAAAGCTTGCCCAGGGCGGGATTTGAACCCGCAGCGCCAGGATTATTAGACCCGAACGGATCCCCTGAGATACCCTGGCGTCCCAGTAAAAAAAATAATACTCTGTCAAAAACGAATACAGAGACTTATTGTCATTTAAATATCAATAAAATAGGGTATTCTCTTTACGTTTCATTTTTTAAGGGAGAATGAACATGTAATGGTGAAAAATCGTAAAATCTATTGATGTCTAGGAAAGTTATTTTGAAAAAATGGCTGCAGAAAACTGACACCAATACCTATTCATGAATTTATAAACGCATAAATATACGTGTTTCTAAATTAATTAAAATAATTAATGAATTTTCAATATGAAAGCAAATATCGCTACTAACATATTCATACTAGCCCCTTACAGCTGTGTTAAGTCAGCGATTCATAACTCTATTCAACAGTTTTTAGTTAAAAACTCTGGTTTAGATTGAATGGTTCGATGTTAAGAACTCTTACAAAGCCGCTCTGGGTTTGCCCGCTGAAGGGCTGGTGGATCGAGAGCAACAGAGGCGCTACCTGTTGGGTGGACCTGTAGTTACTTCAGGCGCACCCTGCCGACCAGAACCTAAACTATCCTCCCATAGTGCCCCGGGAGATTTAACTTAGAGAAGAAATTACAAGTTGCAAGTAGGTTGGTTGCATGCGTTAGTAGTACGGTTTCTCCAAGGGAGGGCTCGAACTACCGCCAAGATTTTGAAAGGTATTAGGAGGTGATAAATACTAGAAGACCTCTACGCAGGAGCAGCGTAAACTAGGCAGATTTCCCATGCTTCATTAAAGATGGACAGAACTAAGAATGGGCTAGTAACTCTTTATTACGAGCCGAAAGGAAGTAAAAGATAAAATGCTAGGCTGAAGAGGCTTGCAGGGCTGGAAGAGTGGGGGAGGCGCTTCTTACTAGTTACATTCTCAAATATCCTACGTAAAATACAAGTTTTTCTTAACAATTATTTACAATATAAAAATTTAAAAAAAACTAACTTTTACATCAAAGTATTTTGGCCTATCAAAGTTTATCATAAAGCTAAGAATATGGAAGATCTTATAGATTTCTAAAAAGATCAATCTATAAAACTCCCAACCTCTCGACTGGTATCAGACAAGCAAGTAACGCTCTTGTGCAACGGTTAGAATGTGGAAGCTCAAATAGCGAATTTGAATTACACACAAATAAGCATGTAAGCACGAACGCACACACACAAAATAAATATATTATAATAACGATGTGGTCGATCTCCTATATTTCAATATAAAATGTTCATGACGTTTAGACTCTACAGACATCTAAAACACAAACACTTTATACATTAATTTTTGACACGCAACGAGTACTATTCTATTATTTCTGTTAAATGTTTCATTATTCATTTTTCTAAATAAGGCTACCATGTTCTAATAATTAAATTCTAAGAATAGATATTTTCCATAAGCATATTTTGCACTTCATTATTTATCCCTTTTTGATGCTATGGAATAATACAACTAATGATTTAAATTGATTTGAAAACTATATAATAAATCCAAATACATAAAAGAACCAACACCCAAACAATACAAAAAACTAATTTTCTCAACTGAATGATAAGCATACCTGAACTTATAGAAAAATTCGATCATAGAGAGTTTCTTTGGATTTGGAAGCAAAAATAAAACAGAAAAATACCTATAAGGAGCAAAAGCCGCAACAAAATTATTCAAAATATTATAAAAAAAAAAAAACTAACGAAAATAAAATTTTAATTGACAATGAATTGACAATAACAATACATAAGTCTTTAATATGGAGTAATAAATGGAACGACTATTTTCACACCTCAGATCACACATTCAGTCCGCATTCAGTGTGAAGCATTTGAGGATGTCTCGTTGCGCAATTTTATATCAATTAAAATTAATTTCATAATATCGGATGTTTTAATTAATATTAGCCAATATACATTGACTTATTTTTCTGGAATCCAAGAACATTGCCTGATCTCGGGGACTTACTTAAAATTCATCAAGTGTCCAAATATCTTCTGGGATGAGCAACTTTGGAGCGTGGTAACTCAAAAGGAAAAGATAAAGAGTAATAACAATGAATATCACATAAAATAACAAGATGCTGGTAATTAATTATATACACACCTTTGGTGGGTAATTTATCATATAAGAATATTACAATATTTGCTGTGTACGGTGGTTAATACATCGTCTTATGCTCGGTGGAGCTGACATTGTCAAGCTGTTTAAACGACTCTCGTTATTTACTTTTAAATTTTAATTTTATAAATTTTTTTGTGGTATTTAATCCCACGTAAATTTTAACAATTTTTAGAGCAAGGGAACAGAATAAAAAATCTAACTGTCCCAGCCAGGACTCGAACCTGGATCTCCTGCTATGTTCCTTTGCACTAAAAATTGTTAAAGTTTACGTGGGAGGTTAGACTCTCGACACTAGTGCGGGGAATTTAATAACTTACCAGACTTATCTCGATAGCATAAATGGAAAATGCACCGGCCCAAAAAGCATGAGATCCAGGTTCGAGTTCTGGCTGGAAAAGTTAGATTTTTTATTACGTTCCCTTGCACTAAAAATTGGTAAACGCATTATATTTGTTATTTAATTGAGCATTTGCGTATTATAAAATTTTTTTAAAAGGAAAAACTCTTATTAGGGAAGATAAATACGAATGTAACTGCGATAGTTGAGTTCAACTCCATTCTTTCTTTTCGACCAGTCTAGAGCCAACCATAGTGATCTTACTTTTTCCTCTTATTTTTCTATTTATAACTTCAAATTAGTCATCTACCCTTATTGATGTATATCATTATTAAATCATGGGAAATATTTACTTTTTGCATAACTTATTATTTTTAATTGTAATTTTCCTTTTATGAAGTGTATAAGTAAGTTCTATTGATTTCATTTGAACATTTATGAAAGCTGTCTCCTAAAAATTAAAGTATCAATCAAATAAGACACTGAGTATTTTTTTATATTAATTCACTCCATTATCTTTCTCATTATCTTTCTATTGCATGCCGAGTGATAATTAAAGCAGAAAGCTTACGGAATATAATTAATTATACTATGTTTTCCCTCGTTCCTCTAGGTTAAAGTGATTAGTTCCAGTCAATATTTGATCACCCTTGGCTACCAGTTGATCGGAGAGAACATGTACACGTTTAATTGCCAGCATTCTGTTCTGTCAGCTCTCTGATTACCTACAAGCCTCATTGGGATTCTAATACCAATCAATAGATTTTATTTTTATTTTGATCTCAATGCGTTTAATAGTAGTTTATTTATTTAGCAAGTATGTTTTCCTTTTATTCGATCAAATTGGATAAGATTGGTCAGCCAATAGATACTTATCTTTAAATAATCATATTTATTATTTAGTTAGTTATTTTTGCTTGAATGGAGATAAAGTAATAGGGAGGTAGAAATATACCTTAGAAACATTTTCATTTATACAGAAAAATAGCAAATTTTTTTCCTTCATGAGTAAAATGTACCCTCTGGGATGAATGTATAAAAAAGTTTATAATAAACAACTTTAATATATAATAAGTATTAATAATCGAAATTCAACCTGAAAGGAATGTGGATATGTAAAACTCATTCATAACTTACTTAATTAATATTTTTTTAATACTTTAAAATGCATAAGTGATGTTAAAGTTGTTCATGAAAGAGGGTTTGTGCAGAATTTTGATAATCGTGAGGTCAATAGTTTTATCAACAAAATTAGGTGTCAACAAATAATTCAGTATTCATAATTTAAATTGATGAAAGAATTAGGAAAATTCTAGAATAGTATGTATCAAAATAATGAATAAAATAACTCAAATTTTTAATTTTTAAATTAATGTAAAATGAAATATTTGTTCAAATATTTTATTGTAGAGAATGCGTTGCCGTCATCTAGTGTCAAAAACATTTTGTTAAACGTTTAATGAAACCGTCAGAAGCGAAACCTAAAATATATGATGCAGACCATTTGTTCTTTTTATTGCTTTATCCACTATATAATAATAATAAATCAACTATAAAAATGGATACAATTATATCAATGAGGACAGAGAGAGTTTAATTTAAAGTAGGACTATGAAAATGTTAATATTTACATTTTGGAGATATCGGTGAATTTACAAGTCAATGATGGTTAGAAAATTCAATTTGTAACAATTTCAAGATAGCAGCTCAGCGTTAAAAAAAAAAAAAAAAATCCAAGTTTAATTGTAAGTTATCTTTTTATTAAATGTTGATTTTTTAAAGAAAATATGGGAAAGTTGAAATCAGTAAGGCAATAATTTGAGCTAATTATTTTATGCCCAATCACCTTCTTTTCTGAGGCTTACTGGCAAAATTAAAATTTAAAGGCAGCTTAATGTTTTCTAGCCTGTCCAAAATAAACTCCATCATATTCGATGATTTTGGGCTTCTTCATTGTATCGACAATTTATAGTTGTCACTAAATTTTATAAATTTTTTCATAAATTTAAAGTTTTTTTGGTAAGTTTAAGGGGATAATACGAAAGGAAATGGAAGTTCTGTGTATGCCACTTGAAGGGCCCTCTAATCTTTTTTGTGTAGGTTCCAACTTGTGCATTAAATGTTGACGACATAAAGGGGAAAAAAATAAATAAACTCCAACAGTTCCTTCCAAATAAAGAGATGAAAACATCTGGGGGACTCTGCACCACTATGGCAGACGTCATGAGGTGGGGGAAGGGATAAAGTATTTCAATATTTATTCACTATTGCTATATCATATTTAGAAGATAGCCAAATATTTTTGAAAGGTTGGACATGGTAGGCATGGCATTAAAGGATTGGCCCACACCCTCAGTAATGGAACAAGGACAGAGGATTAAAGGAGGAAGTTGGATCAGACGACTAAGAAATCTGTCAAGAAAGAAAGATCGAGAAAGCCTGGAATCCCGTGGATTATAGAAGTACCCTTTACAGATAAATGATAGTTCTCTTGTCATAAATAATAAATTATAATGCATAATAAGGTTTTATACATTATAACTTTTTATTTATTTATAGAATTCTTGTTGTAAAACATTAATATTTTTGTTATAATTATGTAATACATACATGGGAAGGCAGGGCCAGAGAGAATTTTTAAGGGACCATATTTTCAGGTTTTCCAATATAGGATCTGCGTTGATGAATGTTTTCAAAAGTCGCGTCATGGTTCGAACATACATATCTTCATTTCCGTTCGGAAAACATGCTAAAAATTTGTCATTTTTTCTAGAGGGTTTATATAATTTTAAATGAAGCTTTAAGTGCTTTAAAATCGTAAAAAAAAAAAATTATGAATGGGAGAACGAAGTTGATGGCAGGTGAAGGACGTTGAATCATTCAGGGACTTGGTTAAGAAGAAAGGAGCTGTAGCGACACCCAACAAAGTAAGAACTGTAATGAATCTGAAAGGTGCGCGTTATGTTAGTGTTCCCTCTGGTTATTCGTCAGGTAAATTAAGTATTGTCTCAGTGGCGAGGCCAGATGTTCGGTACATCTGCTCCCCCTGCCCCGGAGGCAACAAGTTTTCAACCCCCTACCAACAAACCCCTTTGTGGCCGCGGCGCGCACACGTGCTCTACGTAATTCTTTATTTCCATTGAGGAAAGAGCAGGGGGGGGGGGGGACCTGTACTCTGCAGTAGCTACCTGAGCCGAAATGAAATTCAGGAAGTAGGAACAGGTTTTCCACAGGGGAATATAAAAGTATTTGTTATTCATCAATCTTGCATACTGAAAGCACATGGTTGTACTTCCGGACAAGTGTACACAAAAAAGCCTACCGAATATAAATCGGATAGACTGATTTATGTAAATGAATGTTTGCACCAAACATCTGCAGGGGTAAAATCTTGGAAGCATAAAATCAACAACTATTCTGTTCTTTTTATTTTATTCTAATCCTTATCAGAACAGGATTCAGCCAATGTAAGTTCAATGGATTAACACAATAATGAAATTCAATATTTATAATCATAACTGTATATTCCAAATTAGAAGTATAAGGAACAATTGCTGAAAATATATTCCATATCTCGGTGTGTATTAGTAGATTTTGATTAAAAACCAATATGACCTGCCATTTATATCAATATTAAATAATTATGTTGACTGCAATTCTAAAATAAAATTATCATTTTTCTTTGACCTGAGAAAACAAATCTTGATCTGTGACATTCAGAAACGTATTGAGTATAATAAAGTTATTTCTGGTGTTACAATATGTTCAGAGATATGAAATCTGGGCTCAAAATAAGCCACATTCATAATCTTCAGACTTTGGGCACAGAGAAATATGTTTAATAAATATTGTAAATATTTAGTTTCATTGCAAAAATTCATATAAGAAAAATCCATCCGATAAATGGCGATTTAAGGCGTAATAGAGGTCCGGCCAAAATGTTAATGCAAAATTTTTTTTTAAATATTTCATTTAAAAAAAAAATTTATTCGCCAACGTTTCGGCTTAAGCTGTAAGCTACTTTCATGGCATAAGTAATTACAACACCCGTCTATTTTGACAACAGCCCCCCTCCCCCTCGCCCTTATGATAGCCTTGAAAATAGCTTACAGCTTCAGCAAAACGTTGGCCATTATTTTTTTTAATTGCAATTTTTAAAAATAAATTGTGCTTTTTTTATCAGCTTATGAGCCGGACATCCTAAGCCGTATACCTCGTATACAACTCGATATATAACTATCATACCTTCTATTATCCGTCTTCATTGGTTGTTGCAGAAACCAATGAAGACAGATAATAGAAGGTATGATAGTTCTATATTCATTGGTGGTGGAAACAACCTTTTAGATTATTTAACTCGATATATCTTCATCCCAATTTCTTATACCGGTTATATGTGGTTAATTAATATTAACATCTAGTTATTTTACATGAACCAAATTTCGTTCTTCAAAGCATTTTATTATTTGTAATTGTATTCAATCTACTAAAAATTATTAAAATTATTACAATTCATCGAATAGAGTAATGTATTTTACTGAAATTATTTAAATGCTGGGTAATTAATTTTCATTTTAAAAGAAAAACGAGACATTATCTAAGGTGATTCTAAATTTTCTTATCCTCTAATCCTTCATCAACGAACCAATTCTGAGCACAGTTTTCATTTATTTAATATTTTTTTTCAAACCTAGTTTCCTCCAACGTTTTAGAGTGGCCTTTCATTCAGTCTAAAATTACGAAGATATATTCGTAAGATATTTTTTGTCAGTTTTGGTTTACCCTGTTTCCTCCTTGCAACGTCAAAGGACTAGAACAAAATATAAAAGTTTCAAGATTATAAAATCGATATATGGAAAATTAGGCCTTTCGCACATAATTTTTTGGGCCAAGGTCATCCCCCAAAATTATACGTCTATAAATGACCTACTAGAGTAATTTAAATAATCTAATTGCAGGAGGACGAACTTGGCAAAGCCACCCCCACAGCCAAAGCCACCCCCCTTTTGCACCCTCGCTGCTCGACCAGTGTACAGCTTGATGAGTCCAGATCTCTGTGAGGATCTCCTCGTCAAACCGGTACACTGTGCATCTGCCACCCTGTCACTCGCCGCTCTTGTCATCCTCAACCGAAGGGATTAGCCTACAGATTGCTCGCAAGGGGAGGTTTTATGGCCCTTCATAATACACACGGCAATAGTATCACTTCACTAGAATCACATTGCTCACCGACCATCACACAAACGGAAAACAATGCTCGAATTTTTTCTTTCCTACAGAAATTATCCATATGAAAATAATTTTTAAACTTCTTTTTTGAATATTATAAAGCAATAAATTAAATTACATTAAAGAACCATTTAAAATATTAAAACTTATTGGAAAATTTAACAATAATAAAATCATTCTATATTATTAAATTTTAAATTTTTAGTTTTATTTATTAATCATATTACGTCCAGTATCCGCTACCCGCAATTTTTCATACATAAGAAATTTAATTTCAATAAAAGTCGTATGAGGTGAATTTTCATTAATTTATTTATACTAGACCTAATTCTTTCCTAAAGATTTAAAACTTTGAATATTACCAAAACGGAGGATAGCAACAAATTATTGAAATAATCTGAGAATTTTAAAGTTATGAGGTATGAAATTTAATAAAGCACTTATAGGAGGCGAAATATAAATAAAATAATTTATACATACACACACGCACGCATACACAATCACACACACACACACATATACACACGTGTGTGTGTGTGTGCGTGTGTGTATGTATGTTTACATATATAAAACTGGTAGGTAGTTTGTTTAGAGATTTCATTTTCATCCATCTATATAGTCGTTTATTTATGGAAATCACATCTCCTTGCGTCACGGCCTTCGTAGTTTAGGCCTAGCCGCTAATCGTGTTCAATATTCCTCCACTCCTGTCTTCTCTATCAAGCTTTCCTTCCATTTTAAGTTTGCCAATTTTCTTAAATATCAATTTAATACACTAATTCTAAAGTTAATACTGTAATACAGTATAATAATCATAATATAAATATTTTATTACATTATTATGTTACAATAGTAACATGGTTGGAGGTTCGTTGGCCGTCGAGTTGCTGGAGAAATTAGTGGGGGCTTCAGCCAGGATCAGAAAAATAAAATACTCCAACATTTTTAGTAATTATTATATTATTGCCGACGTTTCGTCTCAACTTCTAAGTTGTAATTACTTACCAATACTTCTTCCGGGTTCAAGGGTGTCTTGGAGTTTTTAGGTGCCAAGCTTTTGCACATCGTGTGATGGCTTCTTCAGGGCTGAATGGAGAATGAGGTCTGAGGACCGTGAAAGCCTATGAGAACATCTTGTAATTACTTGACCTTTTCTTAATTCTCTTTTAATTTTATGAGAGTCATATCTGTATTTGCCTAGTTGAAACATTGCAGTAGGCTAAAATTAGATTAATTTAATATATTTTAAATAATCTTCAAATGATGATAACAAAGTAAAGCTTAAAGAATTGCTGTTCTCTTCTAAAAAAGTAAAGACCCAGGATATAACCTTGAGATACTCCAAATAGGTCTTCAAAAGAATGAAGCTTTAATACAATTGATGTGGGAAAGCAAGCCTTTAATACATATTATTTGTTCGCACTGTATAGTACTGAATGCATAATGTTATTTGAATTTTATCAATTTCAATTTAAAAACTTTTTATATTCTGCATTTGGAACTAAAATTATTTTCTTCTATAGTAATTATTTTCTTTAATATTTTGTGGGCGACATATTGTTCTTAAGCTAATAAACGATAGACCTAAAAACTTTTCCTTAATGCTACTGCAAATAAAGTCTTCAGAATGATTTCATTGTGTCTTATTGTAAGTCTCTACTACATAACAGAAGCTTATACTAATTTGAGGAAATAATAAATCCCTTCATATCTTCAGAAACATAATTAAATATCATTAGTCGTTTTTTATTGGGGTTCGGTCAAGGTATTTACCAAGTATACAGATTTAAAAAATCAAGGGATCTCCAAAAAATACAAATTTAAAAAATTGGAATTTTTTAAATTATCTGCCAACGTTTTAGCTTACATTGTAAGCCATCTCAAGGGCTATCATGAAGGCGAGAGGGGATGTCGTGTCACTAAGATCCCACTTTCATGACTGAGAGGTAGGGTTTGAAACTTGTAATTCATGAAGATGGCTTACTTACAATGTTAGCCGAAACGTTGTCAAATAATTTAAAAATACACATTTTTTAAATATGATTTTTTGGATCTACCTTGACCAAACCCCAACGAAAAAAATCTAATAATAATATCTACGGTCAAAAAATGCTCCATTTATAGAATTATCTTTTGCTTTGGTATTTTCATTTTATCAGCTGATAGATAACAGTGTTTATGACAGTAAATACAAAATTAACACTTATAACTACTTACAACATTAATTCATTATTCAATTTTTATATATTAAAAAAAAAAGTAAGAAATAAAGAAAAATTCAAATTAAAAAAAAATTCCAAATGACTTTGGGAAATATTTATTTTAAAATATAATCAAAGTATTCCAGAGGATAATTTTAATCGAGGAAAACAGACCCATAAGAAAATTCTTGTGAATACTTAAACCAAAATTAAGTGAGCCCATTATAATTTCTGAAATTGCTACCTATTTAAAAATTCATATTGTGGGACATAGTTAATTCTCGTTCCACCCATAGCCATCATGGGTTGATAACAGCCATCAAGAGGCCGTCAACTCTACAATCAGCTAGATGTGACTTCACTAAACGTATTATTTGATGACACACAGGGGTGGGAAGTGAATTGAAAATAGAAATAAGAAAAAAAAGTAAGAGGGACATATCACGCCTCTGAAAAATAAAATTGATCTATTATAGACTAATTACAGCCTTCCGAAACAGAAAACACCTTTCTTCGTCTAAGATAAACGATGGTCCTGGGGGACAGGACGACGGTCATTCGTCTAGGAGCAATGATGAGCATGTCCACCCGGAGCTAGATCGCCTAATCAGCTGCTAGTGACTGATTACCAAACAAGATAGAGGGGTCTCTTGTCGGGATTTTCTGACGTCACAGAGGAATTCCCCATACAGGAGATTGACAAATCTGAGGGGTTCCGGAGAGTGGGACAGAAGGGGTAAACGGAACGCATATCCCATGTTGCCCATATTACAGATGAACATTAATGAGAGGAAATGACCAATGAACTTGAGACCGTAAAGCATAATGAAGTGAGACGGCATTGTCACTGAGGCTCTCGGCCGAACGCGCATTGTCTAAAATCATTCGAAAATTAAATTTTACGTCTAATCTGTCAAATAAAAACGAAGATTGAACTCCCCTTCTCACTCACCAGATTATACATATAGTAAATTTAAAAACAATTGCATTCTACACTTTTCCGTAACGCTAATAATAACGAAGCATTATGATCTTTGATATAGATTCAAAGAATTTTTGAAAAGCCATGTCACTGCTTATTTCCTAGATGGAATTCTGCTGCAAACCGTACGTCTAACTTTGATATGGCCAGCTGAAATGAAATGCTTTATGGTCCATTGCGTAAAATATTATACTATTTTTGGGATAAAATGATATTAAAATTAATTATTATTATCCATAACGATGTTATGAATCCACTTATATTCATTATTGTTATATATAAATAAGTGACTATTATATGTATGCTATTTTTTTTTGTTAAATTTATATTTAATGATGATTTTATTTTATTATATACCTCTAAAAGTTAATGTTTAATGTTTCTATTTTTAAAAATAATATGGCTCAAGTTTGCTTATGATTTACTTATTCACCATTATTTATAGTTTTTTAATTGTTTCATTAATTGATTTTAGTTTTGTTACTTTAGTTAATTTAGTATAAAATATTATTTTCGGTTTTAAACGTAATTCGAGCATAAATGACTAACCTTTTATTTAAACTTATATGAAAAACGCAAATTGCAGCTGGAAAAAAAACTCACCGGAATGATGTGTTTGATTTATTATTGTAAGTCAACGTTTCGGCTTTCGATGTAAGTCATCATCAGGGCTAGTGATTGAGCGGAGAGATCTTCCTGTAGGATCAGTAAGTCCTATTCACTTGGGACTATACGAATACTGTACTCCACTATTTTTGCACGACTTTCATGAGGAGAAATAAGCCCGGCTAGCTCAGTCAGTAGTGAATGAGACTCTTAATCTCAGGGTCGTAGGTTCGAGCCCCATGATGGGCAGTGAGTTTTTTTACTATCAGAAGAATGAACGTTTTTAGAAAGAGGATATTATATATATATATAAAGGGGAAAAAAATAAATAAACTCCAACAGTTCCTTCCAAATAAAGAGATGAAAACATCTGGGGGATAAGGAGCAAAAGCCGCAACAAAATTATTCAAAATATTATAAAAAAAAAAAAACTAACGAAAATAAAATTTTAATTGACAATGAATTGACAATAACAATACATAAGTCTTTAATATGGAGTAATAAATGGAACGACTATTTTCACACCTCAGATCACACATTCAGTCCGCATTCAGTGTGAAGCATTTGAGGATGTCTCGTTGCGCAATTTTATATCAATTAAAATTAATTTCATAATATCGGATGTTTTAATTAATATTAGCCAATATACATTGACTTATTTTTCTGGAATCCAAGAACATTGCCTGATCTCGGGGACTTACTTAAAATTCATCAAGTGTCCAAATATCTTCTGGGATGAGCAACTTTGGAGCGTGGTAACTCAAAAGGAAAAGATAAAGAGTAATAACAATGAATATCACATAAAATAACAAGATGCTGGTAATTAATTATATACACACCTTTGGTGGGTAATTTATCATATAAGAATATTACAATATTTGCTGTGTACGGTGGTTAATACATCGTCTTATGCTCGGTGGAGCTGACATTGTCAAGCTGTTTAAACGACTCTCGTTATTTACTTTTAAATTTTAATTTTATAAATTTTTTTGTGGTATTTAATCCCACGTAAATTTTAACAATTTTTAGAGCAAGGGAACAGAATAAAAAATCTAACTGTCCCAGCCAGGACTCGAACCTGGATCTCCTGCTATCCGGGCCGGTGCNTTCTATATATAAATTTCAAATTAAACTATTTTCGATTATATTAGCGTAAAAAAAATTATCATTCATTTATTGGGTAGACCCTTCTTACTTTTAAAATATAGAAACATGCTTATTAAGGAAGATATTTACGAATTTAACTACGATGGCTGAGCACTTCCGCAATCTTCGTTCTCCGGCAGCATGGAGCAGGGTTTTATGTTCTTTACCTTTACGCTCTTTGCTCTCCCCGGGTTATTAGTCATAATTTGTCATTCTCTCTCATCACTTTTATCAGAATGAAACGTCTGCTAAATTTTTGTAGCTCGTGTGACGGTCTTTTTATTGTCTTTACTTAGTTGACTAGTTTGCCACTTGCGTTTTAAACGTATGTCTGTGCACATCATTGTAAATGGACCTTTGAAAGCTTTTCTAATAGAGGATCACACTAAAAAAAAAAAACTTTTGTGTTATAGCTAAGAGCATTATGCTGTCGCTGCACTTGCAAACTGACAAGCCATCTGTTTCCATTTCAAGTTTCTTATATGTGACTATTCCTCCGAAACAGGTTAATAGGATAGGTTGTAAGTCGATGTAGGAGTGATAGGGTTAGAGTGACGGACAAGTATATGCTAAATATTCGCTTTTCGTCCTCAAAAATCCTAGAATAATCTCAAGAGAGATTCTTATAAACCTTTGAGGAGTTTTTCTGCAGCTGGCTAATTGCAAGGTTGTATTTGTAAGTTCTCCATCACCTATAATTCTTCGTCACTTTTGGATCTCCCAAAATTAACTAAACATTTTCATAACTTTATACTTTTGTGGTATCTGGTATCAATTAAAATAATTGATTCTTTTGAGATTTTATAACTTAAAAATTTTTTTTATTTCTTTTGTTGAAATATTCACAAACAAGACGGATGCCCTCTAAAATTGTCGGTTTTCTCCTACCACACTTTGTTCACAAACAAACATATATTCAGTGAAATTAATGTATAATGATTTTAAAAAAAGTCATTAGAACAAAAAAAAAAAAGTACGCCCAACGTGGGGCTCGAACCCACGACCCTGAGATTAAGAGTCTCATGCTCTACCGACTGAGCTAGCCGGGCTTGCTTTCCCACAGAAATAAGCATTTTACAATCCTCCCCGCGTATTCACACCTTTCAGCGGTCTGTGAAAGAACTTAGCACTAGAGGTTGTCCTCATGATAGACATTTAAAAAAATATCTGAAGACTAAAAACACGTAATTGTGTCTGTGGACGGCCACAGCTTTCACTTTTTCTTAATGAAATTAGGCATTTCGGCATTTGAATTTTGAGCGAAATCGGGGAGTTGGATTTACGTGATTCGGAAAATTCAAATACAGATATTCATTACCTACCATGTTGAGGAATTTACTTATTTATGTAGCACCTGCATGACGGGTTTTATTTTATTTTATTTTTTCCAGTTTAATACTAGGAATACAAATTAAATAACTTTTAGTGCTAGTAGGAGAATATATGGTTCCATATAATCCGATTAATATCTTACAACAGGCTTATTTACCAAAAAAAAAAATTAAGTTATTCTAGGAATATAATAAACTTTTACTGCAGAGGGCTCAACCATTACCATAATTATGTTATGCAGATTATATATATA
>KZ807007.1:156014-186522 GCA_000696205.2 Oncopeltus fasciatus
GAGAGAGGGGGGGGGGGAGAAATTGCGTGAGCGAATAAAGAAATACAAAAGAAATCCGCGGGATCTTATCTAAGTTATAGCGATGAAATCTTTACATCATTTTTTGATTGTAACAATTTTAAATTGTAAAATTTAACAGTAAAGACTGTCAGATAATTAAAACTATAGGAAATAAAGTATGCGTTTTTTCGAATGCTAGTTGCTACCTGATAAGAGTACTTTTTTAGTTCCTAATACGTTCTTTAGACGCTGATGAAAATGTTCTTCTTCAAAATCAGTGATAGATAATATGCTTATCGTTCACTAAACGGATATTTATTTCGCATGGGAAAAAAAATGTGAAACCGTATTTGACAAAATCTTCCAAGAGTAGGTTCTGAAAGACTTCAGGTTTCTTTTGGAAGTTCTATATACATATAAATGTAAAATATTTATGAGTATGAAAACATATTTTAATAAAATACGAGTTTATTTACAAAGTTGACGCTTACAAGATATGGAGAATTCATAACCATATTTTCTGCCGCACAGTAGGATATTAGATAAAAAAGTGGATTGAATTATTTAGAAAGAGGGACAGAATAAAAATTCATTCATTGATAGGTCTGGTGACAACATGGCTCTGTCGTCTAAATCATACGAAACAAGGGTCTAGCTCTCCACTGAGAAACATATTAACATTTATATTTATGTTCTTCAAGCCGCCTCTCCTCTCGTAACCAAAGATGTTTTTACGAGCTTGTCTTCTTCTGGAGACGTGCCGACAGAGAACCACTTGAATTGCTCCAGAAATTCTTATAAAGTCAGCTGACGAGTAGAGGGAAAAAAAAAAGAAACAGAAAATAATATAAATTCAAGCCTTTTAAGGGGGAAGGAAGTTTTTGAAATAATTTTGGTTACTTCTTTTTCTTCCCCCTACCCACCATGAATGGGCTTCATTTGAATATAGTGATTGCCCCCTCACTTTATGCGATACGTTTTGGACTTTTTAAAATTCAAAAACCTGATAGGCAGCGGGGGAGATGATTTATATTCGCCTTTTCTTATAAATATGCAATCGAGATATTTCAAGTTGCTGTCTATCACGTCGCCGGTCACATTTTAATTGTCGGCTTTGAAAAAAGTTATCCACAATTTATTACACTAATACTGTTTCTATGAATATTCAGGAAATACGTTTAACACGTCCCATTCCGTGCCTCAGTTTTCGTGGGGGTAGGCGTTCGAAAAGACTTCTCATCTTTGATATTTACTTTGTCTAATAGTCTGGAATAGTGAACCATCAACAGCTATTATATCCATGTTGATGGATGATCTTTTCCCACTAATATCTGAAACATTTAATATTAAAATAAATAACATGCAAATCAAAATAATAAATCAACGAGGTTTATTTAAATTCAAGAATTAAAGAGCACGCAGAACGACTAATTAAGAAAGCCAATTCCGTCAATTTTTTTTTTCAAACATCATCAAATTTAGTGCAATACTTGCTTTTCATTTTATAGAAATGTTAAGGTCTACGTAGTATACGAATTTTCCACAAATTTAGTGTAAACTAATCTCTTTTCCCTTTCTATTACTGTTGAAATATACTCTATTTATCTCCAACGCAACCACTTAGAGAAGAGAGAGGGGCTATCTGTAGGTAGCCACCCTATTATAACATACATACATTGCAAAGCTGGCCAAAACATGATTCGAACACAAAGTAGTAGATGATCTACTCAAATAAATCTCTTCTGCCAAGCCGGTGCCCCCAGATTCAATATAAAACACAAGATCACACTCTATTAATATCTTTGATGCTTGAGAAATACTTATCTTTATGCAATTTTTTTTCTTCTTTATTTTAATTTATATATTAATCACCTGAGGCATTCCCCCCCCCCCCACAAAAAAAAAAAAAATCAACTACTATGCCTTTCTTTTTTTGTATTTTGTTGTTGTTGTTTGTTTTTGTTTTATGTTTTATTGTAGTATTTACTATATAAATCTAATTGTATTATATTGTTGCTATATTAAAATTGTTTATCTATTGTTTCAATTTTAATTGTTAATTTACTTTTTAAGTCATATAATTTATATTTCTCCTTTTAAAATGGTTTTGTATCTATATTTGTGTTGTCACACGTGTTGTGTGTACGAATATAACTTATTGCACACCAAGTACTATATAAGGTCTTGTAAACAAGCACTAAAAATGGAAAACATTTAAAAGAATGGATAACAGATTTAACCCTAGATAAACCCTAATAGTCAGGGCGTAATAACCATGAAGTTGATCGCCCTATAACCTGCTCCTAATCCTAATCACCTGAGGCATCCCAATATTTCCATCTAAAAATTTTATTGACTGAATTGAGTTTTGTCAATTGAGATAAAAATCCTTTAAAGAACAAAACTATTTCTCATGAGCACTGAACGACATAGATCGCGCCATCTATTCTCTATCTCTTCTAAAAATAATGAAATGAAATTTAAATTTAGAAAAATAGAAGCAAATTTAATGATATTCACCAGTCTGATCACTATACCATAATTTGAACTCCGTAGGTCTTAACATATTCACCAATAATTCATTGCAATAAAATATTTTATTCATCAAATATTCACCAATATAAAAGTAGAATTACAAAAATAAAGATTAGAATGGATTATGTGGAAAGCACCAATTTATAAGCACTGATTATTGGTCGGTTATATTGGAGCACTAGAATATTAGTAAAATAAATTGCTTCCTCTGTGTATTATTTTTAAAACTGATGTGTAATTCTTCTAATAAGCCTTATTTAAAATTATGTTATATTTAACTTAATATTTTGTATTAAATGCTAAAAAATAATCATTATCCAACAGTTGAATCTGTCTGTTATGAAACAAGTCTTCATTTACAATATCTAAAAATTAATTATTAATTAATTAATATCTGAAAATAATAAGATTCTAACTTAAGGGGGTTTAATTTGTTGTTATTGTTATTATAAAGTTGTTATTGTTGAATAAGGGATCCAGAGAAGTTGTAGGGACCACTTGGTGTTCCTGAGAAGGAGAGGCCTGCCAGCTAAGGAAGGAGTTCACTTTCTACTCTCTGACACATTCAGACGCCTGAGCAGTCAGAGATAAACAAAAAAGGACATTAAATTCCCTCCTTAGAAGCACATCTGATCATGCTCAAAGACACAATACAATTGAATAGCTATACATATTTAAGGAGGTTTAGTAAATGAAAATCGTGTTATTTACGCACCATATGATCTTCAATGGACTCAGTAAGCCATCAAAGCACTAAATTTAAAAGATACTAGATAGATCCTAGAATGTTTAATTTAAATTTATGAGTTCAGTACCCAAAATTCTTCTAATTCGATTTCGTTAACAATTAAAAAAAAAAATTATGTTTTAGTCTCCGCTAAATAACGTTTGTATTCAATAAAGCGGCATGAGCACGATACATATAAAAAAAGAAAACAAATTAATTGATAAATCGTTGTAGATGGGTTATTCTTCAGCCCTCGATATTTCTGAAATCATTTTTCTCAATATTTTTTTAGTAAATTAACAACTTTTACAAGATATCTGTTACATTCCGAAAAAATAAAATCTTTGGTGACTGAACTGTCACCTCACTTACAAACATACCCACACACTCACAAGTGTATTAATTTTGGTGTGTAATGGTTAGGAATGCCGAGAGTGATCCAAAAGCTATAAAAAAAAATCCGTCATGAGATATTTCATCCTTATTCTCACAGATTCCGATGATTTGATGAACTATACATGCTCATTTTTACCCATGCATTGGTTGGGTTGAGTTGAAGTAATTGTTGATATGTTTGCGAATAGTTGAGACAGGAAAAGCAGTTTGTAAGTAAGACGAAGGTATGAGATTGGGGCAGTTTATAATATTCCATTGACAAGGAGTCCTCCCAGCGCCAGATGTCTTTGGGCTTGCCGATGTTCAGGTCGAAAGGGTTGTCCTGGTGTCAGAGCTGCAATCTTCACCTGCTGGCTGAAGAACACGCTTCCAAATATCCAGCAACTGCTTAGGAGTCTGCAACACCTTGTCGCCATCTGCTTGCCCTTTTCAGGACATGCCGAAGAGTTTTGGCAATAGTTCTGGGTGGTAGTACCACTCCCATCTGCCGCAAAATGTAGGTCTTGACTATGACCAACTATATGTTCTTCCCTCTCACTCCCGGGAAAATATATAAGGGAACGGATAAGTCTAAGAATGAGTGCATGAGTATGTTTTTGTACATTCAAATGGATATTTTACTGTTTTAACATATTTAGTAGATTTTCCCCAAGGAAATCAAATTAAGGTTTATTAATCTGCAGAAGAGACATATTCTAGTTAGATCTCATTGATGCAGGTTTTAAAAACTTACTATATTTCTTCACCGATTCTACTCAGAAGAATCTCTTAATTTATTCTGAATATAGCAGTGTATACAAACAAATCTGTATATGACCGATATAAGATGATCTATGACAAAACTGAGCTACTACACGAAGACCTAAGGATTTCACTATTGCTGATATCGAGAAAAAGGGCGGGAGTTTAGAGGAAGACCAATAATGAAACGATATATTACAATTTCGCAAAAAATAAATCCAGACTTTAATCCATGTAAAATTTATTTCTTTAAGATTCCCATAACTGACATTTTACACAAAATGAATAACAAGAATATATAGAAATGCAATTAAAAGGAGTGAGCTTCTCGCAATGTTTCAAACGGGAATAGCAAATTCAGTATTCAAGATAATATGTACATGTTGTCTATTATATATATGTAACTAAATTGCTTGTTATTAGGCGGCTATCGGTGGTTCACTTTTACAAAACCTTTCTTAAATCATTTTAATGAATGATTAATTTTATATATANTAATTTCTTATTGTTGCCTGAGAAAAAAAATACAATGAATAAAATACAGTATTTAACAATATTCTAATTATTTATTTATTTATTTTCAAATAAGGGCATATATATATATATATAGAGGAAGGCCCTCAAGGGAGGAGCAGACCGAAGATGTTTGCCCAAGGTCTGGGCCTGAGCACTCGAGAAGGCCCATATTGCCACCAGGATTGACTTAGTAACCGAATGCGCGATGCCAGGTGTCTGGAGGAGTCGCGGAGCCAAAGGGTTTCGGCAGATGTCCTCTGGAAGTCCAAGCTGGAGGAGAGGCAAGGTGTTCCCTGCCAGGTGAGGCCCGGGCTCTCTGGAGGTCAGTATACGACTGCTCCAGATTGAAATCCGCTCATGGGTAGGCCCGCTGAGACCCCGCCATGACTTTCAATAGGACAGTCCCGAAGAAACTTTTATGCTAGATTGTATTCAACGACGGATTCGCACACAATAAACATATTCATTGCTTTCCCCAAGCAATGTCTACAAAGAAAAGCTTTATGAAAATAAACAAGTGTTGAATGTTTCCAGCCATGCTGCATTCCCCTCAACGATGCAGGTGATTGCACATCACGGATCAAATTATCACATTATCAAATCTCACTCTTTGGCAGTTGCACCAAGATCCCCGTTAGCTTTCGCCATCTAAAGCACTAATGACCCTATCTCATTAGTTCTCTCTCAAAAGACCGCTAGAACAGGCGTGCATCAGAACAGTCGAAAAGGGCTAATAGATTCCTAGCTGCTATCATCTCGGAGCCTGAGGGCTAATTAATTACCATATCTCATTACAATATCAATTTTCTCACTTCTCCAAACCGTTTAGTCAACTAAAAGTTTCGTAATAATTTTTTCATGAATTTGAAATAGTTAACCCCTTTACAAGTCAGGATTCTTCATCTAAATAGGCGCCTCAGAGCAAGCTTACATATGATTTATTTTGTTGTCACTTGCAACGTATTTATTTTAAATCAATAGACCTAAAAAAAAAAAAAAAAAAAAAAAAAAAAAAAGTTTTTGATATATTAGACATTATTAGCTTTTTGTTACGGAAGTTATCAGTCGCATAAAGTTGACCATGCCCAATGATGACATTTATTGCCGGTAAAGTTTTAAATTAATAAACACTAGTTTAGTACATCACAAGATCCCTTCTCTTAATGTTATCTGTCATCAGATGAGAACCATTATTATCTAAATTATGAAATATTATAGATAACATGTATTATATTTGTTTAAAGTAATAAACGGAAATAATATTTTCTTACTCTATATTTAACTTTTATTATTATTACCCTTTAACGATATAAAATCATAAAGTAACAATAAATTCAATTTATGATGACTATGCTGTGGAATTTTTTTTTATAAAGATTATATATTAATAAACTTATAATATATCACAATATAATACCTTATTATTACCAGATATAATACTACAACTTTTATATATATATATATATATATATATATATATATATATATATATATATATATATATATATATATATATATATATATATATATATATATATATANTATATCATATATCATGCAACAGATACTAATATATATAAATCATACAACTTATATATTATAATACCAGTCTTGTAATATATTGTTAAGTATTACAATAGGAACTTAAATACGTAACTTTAAAAAAATATAATATTATCTATTACATTGTTAAAAGTACTTAAAAAGCTTGGAACTGCTACAATTTTAAGGACTTCAGGAAAACAGGCTCCTTCCAAGTGGGAAAAGTAAAATATAATCTTTAACTGATCAATAGCCAAATAAAGATTGCAAATGATGTCACAATGACTTATTTAAATAAATTTAAATACTACTTAAATATTTTACGAATTTAATATTTTGTGTTAAAGAAGCCTCCACTACTCACATTCATAGCTGTTAGGAACTGTGTGAATTTGAATACCTTTATTTCCTTCTGGGAAATTTATTAAAATATAATCAACAATATATTTCACCTCAAAAACATTGAACGGAATTAATAACTGGAATCCTTTCAGGAGAATTTTAAAATGTATTATTTTTATGGGAAAAAAATAGTGAAGAATACTACAAGATTGTAATGGAAATAAACGTAATTTTCTAAAACTAAGTTTTAAAATATTTTTTACTAATCTTATAATTCTTAGTGATTTGGTAAATACTTATAACTATATTTATAAACTCATAGGTATGTAAATAATCTAAAAGGTTATTTCCACCTCCAATGAATATAGAACTATCATACCTTCTATTATCCATATTCATTGGTTTCTGCAAACCAGGTTGAATACAGACAGTGACAGTGAACGCATGTATCCGGCCAGAAGATGGACAATGTCCGAAAGCGCTCGCCAACAGAAGATGGTTTGCAGAAGCCAATGAAGACGGATAATAGAAGGTATGATAGTTCATAGGTATGTACTCTATTTGTATGAAGCTCTACCCCGAGAGTAAACTATATGAAATAAATACATTTATTTTTTTTACAAACGTGCACATTTAATCGCCCCTTGTTAGATGCTTGTATCTAGGAAGGTTTGGGCTTCTCTTTTCAAAACTATATCAGAGTGACAGAGGGAGTAATTAGGATGTTTAAAAAAAACAAAACAATAATTTCTTATTGTTGCCTGAGAAAAAAAATACAATGAATAAAATACAGTATTTAACAATATTCTAATTATTTATTTATTTATTTTCAAATAAGGGCAAATGGTGTGCAAGCTAATCAGTTTTTTAAATATTATCACAAGTTTTACCATATCGCTAAGTGAATTATAAGATAATGTAATAATTATTCGTAATTGCAATAAAAAAATAAATAAATAAAATGCAATAATAATTATTAAATAACTTAATGGACAAATTATAGGTACATTAAAATCTCTAAAGAAATAATTTCATTGGTTAAAATATTAGAAACTTTATTAAATTAATATAAAATAAAAAAAAAGTCAAACAAATTAAAAAAAAATTAACAAATATATTAATATCATAGTATCACTAATGTTTATAATGAAACTAAGCAGTATAATAATAAATACGCTTTAATGTTCTATTTATTTGTCATAATAGTTGTACGAAAAGCATATATGAAGGAATATA
Source organism: Oncopeltus fasciatus (assembly GCA_000696205.2). Lineage (NCBI taxonomy): Eukaryota > Metazoa > Arthropoda > Insecta > Hemiptera > Lygaeidae > Oncopeltus > Oncopeltus fasciatus. The sequence continues at coordinate 164,050 of KZ807007.1, forward strand.
ATTATGAATGTTGCCTTGGCTAATTGATATGCAATCCAGCTAATTCTTCTGATTTCAGACATGCCTCAGTAAAGAAAAAAAATTAAATATAAGCTTGTTATATAATCAAACTGCTACCAACTGTTGAATGTATTTTTGCGAGAAATTTAATAATATAATAAATTGTAAAGAAAGTTGCGCTATATTTACGACCACTTACAATTGAAGTTATAGAGGGAGGTTCTGTTCCCGAAGATTGGATTCATTAGATCAATTCTCAAATCAGTTCACTGAGAAATTCCACTGGCTGGAATGAGATTAGTTCCCTAATTCTTAGTTCATCAGTTCTCAGTTCATTCAATCGGTCTCCAAAGAATGATTTTTCTCTTAGGTGACTATTAGAGTTGCCCATGCGAGGAAATATGTTATCTGAGATCAGTTTCTAGTAAAGTAAATAATTTCTTTTGAAGGACTTCTGGTCAACATCTACTTGAAGAATAGTTAAAAGCTTTCATATCCATAATATTTATCCTATAGCCCTGTAGAAAGAGATGGAATAAAATGGTGTATAGAAAAGAAAAAAAATTGACCATTTTGTCACCCGGCTAACCCTTTCGCTGGTAAGACTGAATCCTGTCCTTCCCCAGTGCAAGAGCCGTTTCTTGCATCCCCGATGCCCGGGTTATGCAGCTCCTCATTGCAACTTCCCGTCCCTGAGCTGCACTTTGACGAGAACTCTGAAAGCTCGAGGATATCAGGTGTTACGGGGGTAGTAATTAATCCAGATCAGCAGACTCTCTCGCTAACCGGACAGTCGAAGGCAATGGGTCACTAAACCGGCAGCTGGCTGGAGCGACAGCCGCCTTGGGCAGATGTGGAGTGGAATCTATTTGCGACCGCTTACATTACTTTTTATTTATTTATTTTTTTATTCTCATGACTTTTTTTTTTATAGTGCACTCTCCGATAATTGCTGTCTTCATTACTTTTATAACACACATAAAAAATATCCTGCAATTTATAATCCTTTTCTCTCTCGCCGAGGCGAAGGATGTCTCAGACAAGAATATTGAGAATTTTAATAGAGTGTGTATAGAAAGTTATTAATATTTAATATTCTTCAAATAGCTGTAACAATTTTATTGCAAAAATAAAACGTTTAAAAGTTGTTTTCAATTATACAGAAAAAATAGTTTACTTTTAAAGCAAAACGCATTGATTCTTTTTTTTAAACTGAGGATAAATTTTCTTAACATGAACGAACACTTCCTAACCTATATGCTCTATTAGCATAAATGAAAGAGCATGTATTATCGGAAGCAGATTTCAAAAGAGGATAAGGTTATTCATGTTGGTTCGATTACATTTGATGACTTTTGAAAACTTTTTCAGGTCTTGAATATTTTGCAAAATATTTTGTTGGATAGTCTCACTCTCTAGTTCTCCATATACTGAGGAATAAAGAAGAACTATATTTTTTGTCTTAACTTTTGTTATATTTCCTTGGCTATTCGATATGGATTCCGGCTAATTCTTCTGATTTCAGAAATTATTCCTCAGTATATAATCAGACTGCTACCACCTGTTGAATGTATTTTTGCGACAAATTTAATAAAAAATGAGAATAATGTTGCGCTATATTTACAATCAATTAAAATGGAAGTTATAGAGGGAGTTTCTGTTCTCGAAATTTGGATCCATAAGTTCAATTTTCAAAACAGTTAACTAAGGATTTTCGTAGACTGTGCGAAAAGTTTTTTTTGGCTTGAGTATCTTACTCCCATCTTGGGCTCTCTAATTCTCAGTTTATTGAATTGGTCTCCTGAGAATGATTATTCTCTTTGGTTACTGTTTGAGTTACCCAAACGGCGAATAATGTTATCTGAACTCAGCCACAAGTAAAGTAAATCGTGAAGAGTTGTTAAAGGCTATTACAATATCCATAATATTTATCATATAGTCCAGTACAATGGGATGGAATAAAAGGATGTATAAAAAAATGACCGTTTTTAACCCGTATGTTTGTATTATTATATATTTTATATAAAATACAATTAATACTCAAGAGCATAGTCCATTGTTATCTACCGTCATTAGTCATCTACTAGCCACTGCTTGATCCCACACTGTTACTATTCCTTCCGCCACGGATCGAAACAAGTAGTGATTCGCTGGAGTGAGGTCTGGAATATATGGTTATCTTGTTGGAATATAACTATATTTCGGATTTGATCAAAGCAGGATAACGCTCAAACAAACTCCATGTACAACCTTCTCAGTTGTTCATAGTATAATTCATAGAGCATCCATTAGAAAACTTCCAACTTCCTAAATATGCAAAGCATGGATTTTTTTTTTAAATTATCCCTTGCAGCAACCGGAAAAGCAGTTTGACTGTGATTTAGCGATTGTTACGAGTATTTCGGATATCGCAAGTAAACTCACTTTTCATTACAGGAGATAGTCTTCCTGTAAAATCGCTCATAAGGGTTTTTCTATAATATTCAACAATTTTCTAACCTCTTAGATGATTGCTGAGAAGAGAGTTCGTGAGAGACCAGTCTAGAGCGCATTTTCACCTTCCCCATGGAGTGTAGATGGTGAACAGTGCCTTATGATACACCATACACTCTGGCAACTTCGTAAGTACTTCTGGACGGCTTTGTCTCAGCAGCTTCCTCATCAATATCTATTAATCCAAGATGATTTTAGTTGGGGTTCGGTCAAGGTAGATCCAAAAAACACAAATTTAAAAAATGTATTTTTTAATAAAGCATTATCTGCCAACGTTTCGGCTTACATAGTAAGCCATCTTCAGATAATCCTTTATTAAAAAATACATTTTTTAAATTTGTGTTTTTTGAATCTACCTTGACCGAACCCCAACTAAAATCATCTTAGAATAATATCTACGGACAACAAACTCCCCTTTTGAATATCTATTAATGGTTGCCCGGAGCTCTTCTTCCTTTCCAACATCTTATCTCGACAGCTAAATTTTTCAAACCTATTCCGCTAAGAGAGCTGGTCAAGAGGATTTTTTAATGTTTTAGAATTACAAATATTTTGTAGGACTCTGTTTCATCTTTGAAATAAATAACTTACTACTGAGGCTTTATTATGAAGAATTCGAATGGGACGTACAAGCTAAGGGAATGCTCTAAAGAGTTTATTAAGTTTTGTTAAGTATTAAATAAGATTAGAACATTTACGGAGCTTTGAAATCTTGCATTTTATAAAACAGTTTTTTTTTATACGCCCCTTTATTTATACCTATTGATCAACCATTTGACTACTTATCGGTAAATCTAATGTTTCATCGACGCTTTAGCGTAATTAAAAAAAGTTCAGCTGATTAGTAGCTGTAATTTCACAGTAACCCATGATGCATCCATGAACTTCAAGTGCAAAATATATAAATTTGCAGTAATAATTTACATAATGATTCCAACACACATTCTAAGGATCTTAAAAATCGATGAATTTGTTAAATAGTATTTTTCATTTATGTTTAATTATAATTTTTCTATTAAGACACTAATAAAAGGGGGAGTAAATAGACAGCTGCTGGAACACCTTGAGGAGTCCTTGAGCTGCCAGGTGTATTTGCAAGTGTTTACCGCAAAAGGTGCTCCTGCGAGCCGAAAGGGTTGAGACTGTCAGTCGTACCATTGTGGCATTCCATGCATGGACGGCGTTGGCATCTGTGTCCGCTGGCTTCTCACAACAAGGTGCTAATACAAGCGACAGACTTCTCATACCTGTCACTCCGGCGGATATTCCGGCATTCATCGTGGCCAGGAGCCGCCGCTGGAAGAGGGGAGCTCTTGCCGGTGCAATTATTCAGATTGCCGAGGATCGATTATTTGCATATGCAGCGTTTCGTAAAAACTGTAATCAATCTCATTAGGCTATATGCCGAAGGGGTGTGACAGCTGTCTGCATATTTCGAGTGGGTTTTCAGCTTCAGTTTAATATGAAAGATGTGAGCGAAGGTCAAAAGAGATTATAACAAAACAAACATGACTTTACAGCAGCTTGTTTTGTTTCGTCGTTTTATTGTCTTCTTTGGATATCTATCACTTTCCATTATTTTAACCATCAACTGTGAAGCACCATGAGTAGCATCTCCAAAGTATTAGTTTTTCAATCAGCCTTTTTATTGAAAATTAATTTTTGTTCAATTATTCGAGAAAAGTATTTAAAAAGTTACATTAACAAATTGTGCCATCGATTAATAAGTATGCAAACATAAAAATTGAAAATTATTAATTTAGCATAATATATACAAAATCATTTTCGTATATTAATAGTGATATTAGGAAAAGTAGAAATTAAGGAAGATATTTATTTAAAAAAAAAAAAAGTGAAGTTTTTCTCCCATCTATCCATTCTCTTCATTTATTTTATTCGTTTTCCATTTTCTTCCTTCCTTTATTTTATTTTTACGTTAATAGTTACGTTTGATTTAGAACCACCATGAGTTAAATATGTTGAGTACTCATTTATATTATTTCTTATATTATCCTATGATGGGTTTAATTGAACTTCATACAATTGACCTTTTCAAAAAATAAATTATATTAAATAACAAATTTGACAGCTTATTTACATTTGTACCTAAAACATTTTTAAACATTGTACGGCATAAACATAACAGAAAAAATACGTCTTGTAGGACATGCTTAATTAAGCGAATTCTTCGTCACTTAGTTGATGAATATTTGTATTTGAGCTTTCTGCGTTAAGTAATCCCTCAAACACTTGTAGAATATTTAGTTATCAATAGAATGGACACAGTTTTATTGCTACAAGCTAAATATTATTCCAGCTGCAGCAAAAATAACACACTTATTACTCTCTCTTGACACTTTAGGCAATCTCCATCTATGTTCGTCCGATTGCGCTGGAAATAAAGTGACACTTAAATTTTATAATTAAAACGGATAAGCCAAAATTTATTAAGAAAAAAAAAACAAATTGTAGCTTTAAAGCCTTAAAAATTAAAATTTATGTCAATAGGTATACCCCCACGCCTATATTTTCAATTTCTTTACTCCTAAAGTATGTACGTTATCAAATAACAAATCTTTGTTGATTAATTTCTCTAAGCATAATATTGCGCATGCTACGCACTGGTATTTGTGTGTGTGTTGGTGTGTGCGCGCGCGTTCGTACTCATGTTGCATGTTGTCATGTTAATTGGTTTAACTGGGTAAGTTTTGGTGTTTTTAATGTGTATATATAATTATGTATTGACTTTCTATTTTATGTAATAATTCGGCAAAAATATTTGGGACGAAAATGTATTTGGTAATTTCATGGATGTTTAGATAGTCCTATCTAAACATCCACAAAATATGTGTGTCTATAGTGTGGACGTTGGAAGACCAATTAGAAGTGGTTTGATCAGCAATACCAAAGATTGGACGAATGTTCCAGGAGTTGTCGGTGAAGAGCTGGGCCTCCTTTACTTACGCGTCAGCTGCCCCCAGCCCGTAACTAATAGTCGAAATAGAGATGTTAGCAAGCCCTAACACAAATCTGAGCTAACTGACGTAACTTCTTGTAGAGCCTTATAAGCCCCCTTTTAATTTCAGATCACCCCCCAAGCACCCTTGCGCAATTCATAATGCCTAGTTGTTCCTACCCTAGAGACGTGTTCTTGATTGTGTAGCTCTCACCTTAGCAGGTGTGATCTGATGAAGTTGTTCTATTTCATCTGAGAGAAAGTTTTATCTACTTGTTAGTATATGTTAATGTATCTAATTTCCATCCCTACTAATATATACTTAAGCAAATAACCGTAATACAATTTTATTTCCATATATTGAAATATGGAAAACTTCTCCTACAATATATTTTTAAGGATTAAATAAAAAAAAAAAAAGAAAGAAATGAAGTATGTAAAGAAATGTAGGCATCGGAATACTCTGCGACGCCCGCCTGATCGTGATCATATTCTCGAGCACTAGTTTTAGTGTTCCGCGCTCTAAGTCTTCACTGGAGAGGTGAAGTACTTCTTATTGAAGCACGGTAGACGCATGAAGAAGTTAGAGGTAAGAGAAGAGATACTAGTCACGATACGCAGGCAAACAATGGCTCGGATAGCAGAATCTAAAATGCCCACCGTCTTTGCAAAGACCCCTGTAGAGAGCTGAAATATGTAAGTCCTAATGTAAGGCATACCATATGAGAAAAACAAAGTAAAGACATATTATATGAAATAATACAAAATTATTCAAAGAGAGAGTTTGTTGACCGTAGATATTATTCTAAGATGATTTTAGTTGGGGTTCGGTCGAGGTAGATCCAAAATGGTAGATCGAGGTGTCATGGAAATGTGAACTTAGGGATAGGACGTCCTCTCTTATCTTCATGATAGCCCTGATGATGGCTTACAATGTAAGCCGAAACGTTGGCAGATAATCCTTCATTAAAAAAATACATTTTTTTATTTGTGTTTTTTGGATCTACCTCGACCGAACCCCAACTAAAATCATCTTAGAATACAAAATTATTTTTCACACACACACTCTCTCTCCTCTCTTTTTTTCTCTCACACGTACTCAAAGTGTATACACACACACAAACAAACAATGTTTTTATTCCATGCGTAATTTTTTGTAAATTGATCTAGGAGCACAAAAAAAACTTTAAAATTTTTTTTTATTTATTAGAAAATTGAGACAACACTGGCCGCGTTCACTCAATCCTGATTTTCTAGTTAAAGATATTCAGCTTCGTAAGTCTTCTTGGGTATACTTGCTAATCAGTTATTTGCAGCCTCGTGTTTCAAGGGTAGCATGTGAAGAAGTAAAGCGCATTTTCTTCAACCAGAGTAGGGAGTGCACTCGGGGACATTTTTGTCGGAAATCTTTGAAATCTTACCAATCAATTAATGGATTTTTTTTTTTTTTTTTTTTTCTAAATTAGAAAAATGTNAAGTGAATTTAAAAAAAATTATCTGCCGACGTTTCGGCTTACATTGTAAGCCATCTTCAGGACTATCATGAAAACGAGAGGGGACGTCCGGACAGGACAAGTGTTGGGACACTACTTTCCCATTTTCATGAAACTCTCGTCTTCATGACAGCTCTGAAGATGGCTTACAATGTAAGCCGAAACGTCGGCAGATAATTTAAAGAAAAATACTTTTTTTTTAAATTAGTATTTTTTTTTTTGGATCTACCATGACCGAACCCCAACAAAAAAAAAATCTTATAATAATATCTACGGTCAAAAAACTCCCCATTTGAACTACCTATCAATGATTAACATTTGTAAATAATATTGAGAAGAATTCCACTTGTAGCCAGCCATACCTTGTAGGAGTTCTATAAGCACGTTACTTTCCGCCTGCTTTTTATTTCATAGTGATAATAACACTCCCTCTGAATAAGGAGGAGGTAAACCCGATGGAGTATGAGATGCTTCTCTGGCAGCTGCAGGACCATTAGCGGTGGCAAGTGCATGTAATGTAAATATAGTCTTTTCAGAGTGATGAATTTCTGTTGAGAAATATATAATGCATATTTAACAAGATTTATGGCGAGGCAGGGAGGAGGAAATTTCATTCTAGCGAATTTCTTCACTTATATGGATTACGCTGGCGGTGAAAAAACCACCTATTTGAGGTGAAAAAAAAAGTAAGCTTCGTGGTTTTTTTTTATAAAATTCAAGCACGGGTACTCCAAATTATAAATTATAATCAGTGAAATGATGCATGTGTCAGATAGGTTTTAATAAAATAAAATAAAAAATCTAATATATATAAAATAAATATGGTGTTAGGGACTTACAGATTACCTTGTAAGACTTCATCAAAGACTGATTGATTGAAAGTAAAAGCCTTTCTTTTTTTTACATTTATGGTAAGGAAAAAAAAGGAGATGGTGTAAATGCTGATGAATTAAATTTGTCATTCTTGTTTTAACATTTAGTTTATGGATGAGAACATGGTAAAGTTGGGTATTCTACAATCTCAGAGTTTCTGTGTGTTTTAATTAATAGTACACAGCATAAATTTATACTTCAGAAGATTTAATAAAATTTATTGATCATGATGCGCTTTCATGACTCTCAATGTTATGGATAAAAGGATGTGCAAAGGGATTATTCTTCTAAAAGATTAATTGACTTGAAAAAACAAATTCATAGCCCCTCAGATGCGTTGTAATTTGCTCCGATGCATAGCAAAAGTTGCTTTGTGCTAAAAAAAAGTCTTTCCACTGTACGCCATACACTGGCAGAACAAATTTGAACAAACTTTAAGTTTCAGGTTTTGTCTATTTATGCTTAATTTCGTATGAACATGAACTATTAATCCTAGGATAAATTAACTTTTCAAATCTTAAAATTGAGTCAACAGCCAAACGAATTCAGCTATATATCAGGTGATGTTTACACAAACATAAGGAGCTTTACATTCCCCATTCCCTTGGTTGAAAAATCACTTTTATTTTACATTGAATCATTTTTGATAGCAACGATATACATGTACTCCTGATTTATAATTTTTGATATGTAAAACGACTATATCTCTGTTATCGATTAATCTTTCCGTTATTCTAAATCTGGGATAATATTATTTCTAGTCAACATAAAGGAATCGAAGAGTACACAAAATCTAAGATTGAACTTTTTTTTACCTAATTAGAATTTGGCTCGTACAGTTTTGTGAATTTATTAGATACAAATCAACACTTGATGAACTTCACGTGGAGCTAAATTATTCTCACATCTTGTGAGTAAAAGAAGATTGTAATTCACTGTACCAGTAGGGAAAAGAAAACCTGTTTAAGGAAGCGTGTTAAAATTACGATCGGATTGTTAAATATTACCCTCTAACATTCTGAGCTCAGCACTTGGCCTGTAGGATTTATAAATTCATTTTTTAAGCCGTATTCCTGTTTCTTTTTGTGGCGAGAGTAACTCGGCCGACTTTTTTCCCCGGGGCCCTGACAAAATATTCATGGAGGAAAACACATAAGGAAGACGGATGGAGAGCTGCATGGACGGGGGTCATGCATCATCCGCCTCCTGGCGAACCCGCTCATTTTATAAGGTGCCTTTAAGGGCTAATTCGAAAGTAGGAGATTGTTTAATGCGAGGCTGGGCTGGATTCTCCCCCGAGCCGGAGAGCGGACTGTTATTATTCGGTAGTTAGGTCGGTAAGCCTGCCCCCAGAAGCGCATAATAGCCCGTCTGCTTTGAATATACCTGGCGTGCGACAGACACGCTTCTACTTTCACTAGCCGAATTCTTCTCTGAGGGACACCATTGCTGTTCTTCTCCCACTATCGCTTTCGTACAGTTGGCTCTCATACGCACTCTACCGCCATCAACACTGGTCGGAATTAAACGGTTCTCACGTTACCTACTCTATGGTGGCAATTCCTTCTAGTTAGAAAACAAATAGTGCCTCATTAATTTTTACACATTAAGTATTTGACATCAAATATTCACGTAGGCTTCAACGTTCGTCAGATGTATTTACTGTTTCTTCTTCCGGGTTGGACCGTGTCAAGTTGTTGTTATTTGCCGAGCTTTCGCACATCATGTGATGGCTTCTTCAGGTCTGAAAAGAGAATGAGAGTTGTAAAAGAGAGATTTAAATTAAATACCACCTGGATTTTTTAATCTATCTTTTACAACTCTCATTCTCTTTTCAGCCCTAAAGAAGCCATCACAAGATGAGCGAAAGCTCGGCAAAAAACAACAATTTGATACGGTCCAACCCGGAAGAAACGGTAAATAAATATTTGACATCAAGTCAGTTATTCTTCATTTGTAACCCAACTTCAAAATACCCTAAAAAAATCAGAAGACACATTTTCAGTAAAATATATAATTCCGTCTGTCTGAAGCGGCTGCGAAGGAATATCATTAAAGCATTTACTGCCAGGTTATTTCTTCCTTAGTGTGAACGTAACATGACAGCATTTTCCTTCGTCGACCTTAATGCGCTAGCGCTGGCACCATCACTGTATGTCAGTGAGATGTGGTTGGAGATTTCTCCTGGCAGTATGTGAGTCAACATTGGAAGAAATGATTGCTTGGTCATCAGCAAAGGTTGCAAGGTGGGTGTTAGTAAGGGAGGGGTTATCGGCAGTGGAACTCCAGCCTCCACTTGGTAATATTCGGAGTAATCTAATCTTTGTCGGACCCTGAAGAATCGATCGGTTAGGTAGGAGCTAAGGATAAGGTAAAGGGTACATGGGAGGATGGCTTTAATTAGAACAATAGTCCGCGAAGTTAGACCCTGACAAGTGCTTGCGACACATCGAGGAAGGCAGTTCTGCTTCTTCTCGAAGGAAGAAGTATGCAATCTACAACACGAAACACCCGTTGGATCGTGGAGTCTTTGGCTCGGAAACCAAACTGGTGTTTTAGAAGTATTTGGTGCTCATCCTGGTTTGGTATTAGCCTTTTAAGAAGAATCCTCTCGAAGACCTTTAGAAAGAGGGGAAGCAAGCTTATTGGGCGATAAGAAGAAGGATTACTTGGGGGTTTAACAGGCTTTGGGAAGAGGATTACAGTGGATAACTTCCACAGGAGAGGAAAGTATTTGGTTCGGAGGATGGTGTTGTAGAGGTAGGTGAGGAAAGTTACTGCTTTATTAGGAAAGTGATTTAGAATTTGGGCTGTAATAAGATCGTGCCCGGGAGACTTGCGTTTAGGCAAGCGGGAAAGGATATATTTGACCTCAGAGGGGGTGACGGCTTTAGGAGGTGGAGACAAAGGAAGAAGGGAATCAAGGAATTCTTCTACCTCCGTGCTCTTAGAATGGTTTTCTGGATCAGGGTGAGGAGTGAAAGTTTGCTAAAGATGACGTCCAGAGACCTCAGCTATGTCAGCATCGGACGCTGCCCTGGTGCTATCATCGCGGCGGAGTGGAGAGGTGGGGGAGAGGTATTTGAGGATTTTTCTGGTGGCAGTCCAGAGGGATTTGTCTTCCATTGTGAGGGAGGAGAGATGATTGTTGAATTCTTTATTGTGATAAGATCTGAGTTCCCGTGTCACTAAACGGCTTAGTTAATATATGCTTGGTGGTCGGGTGGGTGTAGTGTTCTCTGCCATGTGGTTATGGCTCGTCTTTTGGACAGTATAGGAGTCTGTATATGGATGGGAAGATGTTTGGTGTTTAAAGGATTGGGATTTATAGGTTTTTTGAAAGTAGGTTTTTGATGCTTTCCAACATGACTGTTGAATAGCAAAGGTGAAGGATTGTACAGCACTGTCACGATCTTGTGGGGATTTTAAGGAAACTCGCCGGTAAGTGGGAGTATTTGGACAGAGGGTTGTGAGGTGCCTGGAGAAAAGGGAAGTGTTTAGGGTACGACCATGGGATTTAGTCATCCTGGAGCCCCATTATAGATGTTTCGCATTGTAATCGCCACAAGAGAGGAAATGGGAGCCCAGTGAGTCAAAGAATTGGCTGGACTGAGCAGAAGTTATGGATTTGTTTGGAGGACAGTACACTGCCCCGAGGGTGAAAGGAAAGGTAAAGGTTGAGAGTGATACAGTTTTTGTTTAGTAAAAAGAAAAAAACAAAAAAACTAAAAATTTTCAAGAGTCATATCAGGGGGAATTTCGTGGAGACATCTCTTCAAAAACTAAAAAAAATTATCAATAGCAGTTTTTAAAGAGCCGAAAAGTCCTATGTGATTGATTTAATATATTCTGCCGAAATGCCTCTCGGGTTTTCAACAACTTGCATTGAATGAACTCTTTGGTCTTGCCCAAGAAACCAAGCATTTTTCGACTCCCCTCAACTCTCCATCCTTCCGAGTCACGCAAGACGGATATGGACAGCTATTCTGGAGTTCTCCCAGAGACCTCACACAGGCGGCATTCTTTGAGAAAATTAAGTACGAGACCCCTACCTGCTGGTCGCATTCCACACAGAGGTGTACCTGCCGTTGTCCCCGAACTCATTACCTAACCCAGGAGGAGCTCTATTTCATTAACACCGGATAAATCCTGGCATCCTGGAAGAATTTCTACTTGTACTCCCTAAATTCAGTTCTAGATAAGAATTTAGCAAATTTTTGCATAGAGAAATAAATCTTGGTATCATAGCGCAACTTTTGCAAATTTTCAACAGATCTAAGCTAAAAATATATTCTAAAGGGTTATTATTATTTCTACCACCAATGAATATAGAACTCTCATACCTTATATTCTCCGTCTTCATTGGTTTCTGAACACCATCTCCCGTTGGCGACGCTTTCGGACATTGTCCATCTTCTTGCCGAATACATACGTTCACTGTCACGGTCCGTATTCAACTGACAGTTGAATACGGACCGTGACAGTGAACGTATGTATTCGGCCAGAAGATGGACAGTGTCGTCCGAAAGCGCTCGCCAACGGGAGAGGATGTACAGAAACCAATGAAGACGGAGAATATAAGGTATGAGAGTTCTATATTCATTGGTGGTAGAAATAATAATAACCCTTTAGATTATTTANNTAATAGATAAGTTCATTCTCAGATAAGTCCATTATACTAATATTATAAATACATATACTGTATAAAATGTAAATAATAACTAATTCAGATTTTTTTAAATGTTACAGAATATTAATGGTAGAAAATTATACTTTACTATATTATACTTTAATTTTTAAATTTTTTCAACTTAATAATTAAGACGATATCGACGATTACTAAATTTGACATCCCTCCAAAACACCGCCCCTCATTATATTTTCGTTAAAATGATTCCTACAGCGCTTTCGATTTTATTATTATCATTATTATTATTAAATAAAGATTTAATAATTTAAAAAAATGTATCATTTTTAAAAATATTTTAATAATAGATGGCCATTTCTATCCTTCAAGTTAATTCCTAAACATCTTACAAAAACTAAAGCTTTCTCTTTAAATAAAAGTTTATTCTAGTTTATACAATTTTTCAACACGAATAATAAAATTTTAATTTTTGAACTACAAATTAAAATCTTTCGTCTTCCTGGGATAATTTTAGCTATTAACGAACTTACTCTACAATCCAAGTTAGTATTTTATGGATAAAAAAAACAAAAAAAAACGATAGAGCATCTGGATTCAAATACGCGTTAATTTGCACATAGGTCCAGGAAAATAGGCAGTATACGTCATCAATTTAATGTCTCAGCCTTTGAGTAGAGTACATGTTTATATATGCCGTTTAAGGTGTACATATGACTGATAATATATCTCAAGAGTTGAAGTGTAATAAGGAGAGGTATAAGCCACTGTGATAATGAAGTTCGAAACAAGTTGATGGGATGGCGGCTAAAATGAAGAGTATTGAAAACTGAAATTCATAAATGTAAGGGAATGTAAGGGAATATAATAAAAAAATCTTACAACCTCAGCCGGGACTCGAATCCGGATCTCCTGCTTTCCAGGCAAGTATGCTGGCCATTACACCACCAAGGCTAGCTAGATAATTCCTTCTACACCCCGCACTTTACTTCGAGTCTAAACCCGACTAAGACGAATATATCGTCTTATGTTCGAAGGCGCTAACATTGTCAGCTATTTGTTAGACTCTTTTTTTTCTCTCTTATACTTATTTTTTTTTAAATACTGATATTAGTTATGGTATTTAATCCCACGTTAATTTTATACAATAAATGCAAAGTAATAGAATGAAAAAAAAACTGAAATTTAAATAAATAAACTGAAATGTATTCACTTCAGTGTGGTTGGTAGTTAAATTTCTGATCAGTTGAACAAGCTATAACTTTCCAAATAACGCATTGAAAGGTTGCCTGTCCCTCAGTCCGGCACCCGATCCAGGAGTCGCCCCGATGAAAGAATCCTGCTGGAGATGCGATCAGAAGAAGCACTCAGGTCAATCCTCCTACACCCATTAGGGCAGGAAAAACTACCTAAAACCTCTTTCAAGAGCTTTTTCGGGCTTCATCAGGGCTAGTGGGTGGAAGAAAAAAACGGGGTCTCTTTGTCGTCCGTATCTTGTCAATCGGTTATCATAGGCAACCAATTAGAAAGTATCCCGTTAGATCTATATCTAATGATCGGGGTTCATGGCGGGGAAAAACTACCACCTTTTCAGACAGACTGAAACCGACACAAAACTATTTTTTAGCATCCAATTAAATGTTTTAAATTGTTTGACACCTTCCATACCTGGTTCCTTCAAACCCTTTTCCTTCCAGATGTTGTCAGCCGATGGGGTTGTTAGAATGATTGGAATTACTAAACACAGATTCTATTGGTTTTTTAAACGTGTTCGAAATATCATTCTTTAAGATCTGATAACACTAAAAACTACAAACGTTATAAACTTTTGAATAGGAAAAAAGTATTTTTCTATATAATGGGAACATACATTCTAATGAGAACATCCCAACAGACGAATAGCCAACCAAATTTTGAGTAAGTTGCATGGCTAAAGTATTTGTCTAATTACTAGATGTAAGAGAGAACGAGGCAAGGAAAGGACTTGTTTATTAGGATCAAAATTTTGGATATTTAATGTTTTTCGGTGGTCATGAAGAATGAATCTGAATATCGCACGCCCTCTTTTGGCATTTATTTTAAATGTGAATAAATTGATCGTGAACACTGTTGAAGAAACAATGCTTACGAACACTATTGTGTGTGTGATGACGGATTATCCACACCTTTTGAACATCGCAAAGTTTATGTCAATATTTTTAGAATATATTTTCTCTTCATCAGGGCTGGAGATACACTCAAGCACTTTACAATTATGAATAACTATTATTTATAAAATTAATAAAACTATTATTTAACATTTACTATTTGTCACATATAAATAATAAAACATTTTCTAATTTATATATTATTTAATTTTAGTTAACTTACCTAAGCTAATAAGTTAGTTCTTAGGGCCATAAGGTAATCCCTTATTTATGAATTTCGCTAATTTATGTGCCCCTCATGTACCCATACCCTGTGGATCAAAGGTCAATAAATAGCTGTGGATGGTGGGAAGGAGAGGGGAGAGATTTAATTGATCTTAAATTAATTTTATTTAAAATAAATCCAGCTTGAATTCTAAAGGTCATAGGTCAACAGATAATTCTTAATAACACGTAATAAGAGGTTGAGGGGGGGGGGTGCGGATTAAGTCTCTTACACGTGCTCTTGTATAGGTTAGGTGTTTACGAGGAAATTCGCCAACATGTCTCGAGGGACCCTCCTACTAGGTAGGTCTCCTCTTGCTCCANATTTTTCTCTGAACTCACCCTCCACTCCTAAATAATTATAAGTCACATAGAAAAAGAGTATATTAAAAAAAACCTAATTAAAAAAATTGATAAAAAAAATGCTCTGGACCGACAATCTGTGCCTGTAATTTTTTGGGCTAATTTCACTAAGCATTTTTCTTTTAGAGACAAAAGTTGTGGAGTTTGAAGGGCGTAAAAACTCATATTAATATTGATTTGTTAAAGGTGATTTTTGAGAAATTATTAATGATTGACAAAAAATGAAAGTCAGCTTGGAGAATCCAATCATTGTATTAGTATGCTAACAGTTTGGGAGACTGGTCCAGGTATTGCTATTAAATGTGTTGCTCGGCTTGCATTGATATTTTGAAGATGGAAATTTTAACTTGCCTGTTCGATAGAGACAAGGATTTAGAATGTGATATTGTATATCAAAGGAAATGGCCTGCTGGTTAAAAAAAAACCCAAAAAAAAAACCGTGTACTTGAGGGAGGATTATATTTTTTTTAATTAGTCAGTCGTACATGTTTGTTCTGGTAAGAAAACCACCCATGTAGCTGAGTAATCAGTGTAATTAGGGGAGATCCGATGAATCAAGCAGTGCCAAGGAACGGCCTGGGTGAAGACGGGAACAAATAAAAAAGGATGAGTTTCAGCAGGCTAAGTGGCCTATGAGAAATGGTTGTTATTGTTGAGCTGCCGAGTGTGGATTGATGCGGGGCATGCATTCGTCCGGACCACCAACGGAGGAAACACCCCGATACCCCGTCATTAGGGGAAGGAGCCCATCGGAAAGGGGTTAACAAGAGTATGTTGAGAGGGAGCCGTAACCACTCGGGGGAGATTACGCCGACAGATAATCGGCCAAATTCGCCAAATCCATTTCCTTATTAATTTTTTATAACTCTCCTTCTCAAAAATAATTACTTCTAACTTCATGTATGCAAATTGTTCTTGAAATACCGTTAGAAGAAAGTTGCCAAAATATATGCTTCCATAATTGTAAATGAATATGTCTTTTTTAAAAAAATAACAGAACTCAAAATGCTCCATTAATTTCTGATTAAAATATCTGCTCACGGAATGTTCTTTAAGGGAAATATACTTCCCATTCCTTTAGAATGGGATACAAAAGGAATAAATGTATGCTTTGAGAGAAACAAGCGAGACAGTACGCGATATACCATTGATAAAACAGTGACCAAAGAGATCTGCGGAAATATAGGTTGTCCAGTGTTCACCCCAAGGACATCAGTCAACCGTCAAATGCCTCCTTTAAGATGTTGTATACTGGATGTACTGCAGTAAGTTAAGTTTTCTCAAATAGCTGTACCAGGTTTTTTTTTTTTTTTTTGTCCAAATTACGCCATTAGCAATATTATCTTGGATTGTTCATACATCTAGTAAAGTAAAATATAATATACTTATATTATATCATTTATCTAGTAATGTTAATAATTCAATTGTATTGTTTTTATAAATTTAAATTTAAATCGACACCTAAATAGGTCTTGTTAAAAATATTTAAAAGTTAAAAGTAATTCCCGAGATGGACATATTTAAGGTTTCTTCAAATATCTTGCTTCTTTTTAGTTATTATGCATAGATGATTTTGAGCTTTTGTATGATGTCTTGCTACATTGTCCCAGTTTATATTAGAAAAGAAAGGGTATATTTTAATATCTTAATAAGCTAGAAGAAAATTCTCTCACTTATTTGCTAGAAAAAAGCTTATTAGTAAGTTTTACTCTTAAAATTGATTAGATTCAAAAAAATTCTTTCTAGACATACTTTCATCAGTACTTTGCTACGTTTTATATTTTAAATTACTTTTTCAATTTAAATGTGTAAGAAATTATTCATTTTAATCTTAATTGGCATTATAATTATCTTAGCGTAGTATACTTAGTGATAAATAAATTTGATTTTAAGTAAACAGATATAGCAGAAATGGGTCTTGATATAACACGGTTTGACAGCTAGATTTTTTATTTCGGAAAGTCACACAGTTCTGAAAAAAAAAAATGTAAAATAATCCTTTATTAATCTTTATTAACCTCTTATTATTGAGTACGCCAGCAACCATGGGTTAGATCATACAATTCGGGAATCTCTCCCTTCGTCATCCCCATAGCCCTGAAGAAGGCCTGAACTTGAGGCCGAAACTTTGGCAAAAATAAAACATTTTTGGATCACCAATTTGTTTTTATTTAATAATAAACCGCAGACAGAACCCCGACTATCTCCTCCTTCTTCTTGATTAGATTCACTTACTAAAACTTTAAAAAAAAAATACTTTTATTGAAACCATTAAGGTATTTTTTATATTATTCGCATTTAAATTTGTTTGACATTATTAATTTTAAATAGACAAAAGGTTTTATTGTTTATTTTTTCAATTGATATCTTAAGAATATAATAATACTCCTTACATAAATTAATCCTTATTAGGAATAAAAAAAAATTATATGATATATTAAAAGTGATTAGATGCATTTCATTACAAAATAAAAGACATTTTTTTTTTTACAAAAACACCAGAAATAACAGCTGTAACTGCGAAATTTTTTTAAATATTTAACCGTTTTCAAGTGAAAGACTTAATAATAAATTTAGTTTCTATATTTTAAAAATAGGTAGGCCCTCCAGTTATCTATTCTTATTGTATTTTTAAGAAAATTATATCGATGTATATATTAATTATGTAAATTACACTGCACTCTTAGAATTTTCAATATATTTTGACGTTGCTTCAACACTATGAATAATGTCAATTTGACTTCTATTTAAACCCCACTTCTCCTACACTAGTTTCAGCCGTTTACGTGCATGAATTCCTTTTAAGGCGGATTATCCCTAATCCAAACATTCAATATCGAGCTGCCAGACACTCAGATTGCGTGTGGAATCAGACACTACGCGACTCAGCGAAGAGATTTTGACCGAGTTGGGTGCAATTCGGAGGAATGACCAGAGCTAAGCGTTGAATTCCCCTCTCAGTGATCTCAAGGATGCTACCACAAATAATTGCAAATCTCTTTTAGCTGCCAGGCTTTGGTTACTAGTCAGTCCTGAAGTACTTATCTTTATCTAGGTACTAGTTAAAAAATGAAGAAAAACAGCTTAAATTTCCAATTTTTCAAATAATCTAGCATCATTGTATAATTTAACACACAAACATTCCCGTGTTTGATCATATATAAACTAGTAAAATAAATATTTTTACATTTCCATAGAATAAATTACTATATATAATTATAGAGGCTTGATGATCTGGTTCTGGACCCCTGAGTTAAAAGTTCCAAGTTCAATGCCCACCTAGCAGAGTTAATTTTTTCTTTCTGTGCTTATGTTTGTAATGACCCAGAGAATTCCTGGTGTGCCCCCAGAGAACACCAGAGCAGGAAACTATTCTTCATTGAATGGGAAAAAATCATGCGGCCAGAATGGTGTGCTAACCTGTTGTGCCCTGAGTCGAAAATATAATAGGATATTATAAAACACACAAATAAAGAAGAAAAAAATTACACAGAATATATAATTTTTTGGGAAGACTGCTCGACCTTCATAAAAGAGGAGTGAAGAGAATCTGTTAAAGCGAAAATTTAAATTTAATGTATAATTTTTCCTTTTTTTTTTGTTTACTGTGCTCATTCTTCCTCCTGTTTCTATTTTATACAAATATGTATTTGTATGTGTATATGTATATATCTTGCGTGATTTTTTATTTTCCAATGCTTCATATTATTTCGTTGAAAAGAAAAATGTGGGTAGGGGTCCAACACTAATTACGATCCTGTCATTGATTTTTTTGACGAAAAGAGATTATAAAAGTTAATTTATAAAACTTAAAATTAGTTTTCTGTTATTCTTAGCAGCTCAGAGACGAAAAAAAAATAATAAAAAAAAAATAGGGAAGAAAGGAAATGCTTTGAGATGTGGTTGGTCAATTAAGTTTGAGGGGTCAGTTAGGAGAGCCACGGTCATAGATAAGTGACTGGTTGGAGCCGCCTAAGGCGACAGTGAGACTCTAATCACCTCTCAATTACCATACTCTCAAATTACTGATAACACATGATTGCACACACAGACACAGCGCGCATACACATAAAACATTTTTGCCCGAATATAAATTATCTAAATGTATATTGCCCCTGCAAATTTCTTTGCATACCATTTACATTTAAAAGGAAAACTTTTAGCATAATTAATTATAGTACTTTATTAAATTTATCACATTAAGGTATTTATTTCATATGGGAATAAACAATTCCAAATGATTTCATTAATGACAGCTATTGAAAATAATACCTGGGGCGCCGGGATATTCAAAAGAATACGATCAGATCCCCAGCTCTGGTACTGAGAGTTTGGTTCCTAAACTGGGCAGAAATTTATCAAGAAATAAGAACGAAACTAAACACAAAAAAAAAAAAAAATCATACAGACTATTAATTATGTTTTGATTATATTTTGTAAATTTAACATTCATTTACAAATAGCCAGACCATATTATTTAATTATAATGGGTTTTCTCATTTAATTTTTATAAATGCACTAGGGTCAACATAACGATGAAAGTGTATTTTACAATTTTTGGATGATTTTAGTCGGGGTTTGGTCAAGGAAGATCCAAAAAATACAAATTAAAAAAAAAGTGTATTGTAGTGTACCAAGGTTTCGGTTTACATTGTAAGCCATTCAGGACTGCCTATCATGAAGACGAGGGAGGACGTCCTCCTAGTCATTTCCCAGTCATGGAAATGTGAACTTAGGGACAGAACGTCCACTATCGTCTTCATGATAGCCCTGAAGGTGGCTTACAATGTAAGCCGAAACGTTGGCAGATAATGTTTTTTAAAAAAATACATTTTTTTTAATTTGTATTTTTTTACCTTAAAATCATCTAAGGTAAAAAAAACTCTCCATTGTTGTATTTTACAATATTTACCTTTCCTTGCATCCCAATCCTTCAGCCCAAAACCTATCCAGTATTACCCATCCTGTTAACCCACATATCGTCACCTTAAAAGGAAATGGCTGCGTGAACTCTTCATTCCTAACCCTACATTAAATTAATGTGAACAAAAAAATGTAAATTGTGGTGTTGAAGTGTAACACAGCACTACTGCTTCTTTATCAAGGGAAGTGCATCCCTAATAGTAATATTTTATTATTTATTTTTTACTTTTATTATCATTATGCACTGTTTATTTACTCACATTTTTCCCTTATAAATTGAATTTAATGTGCTGATTTATTTATATATTACTATTTTTTCCCAATTTATAAAAAATCTTATGTAGATATTTATTTTAACATACATTTTAAATATTATTATTATTATGAATCAACACATTGCAAGTTGCACGAAATGTGTAGAATGCATTTAATAATAAAGTTTATATTAAAAAACTGTTGGCAATTAAGAACTACTTACATTTTTTTTAGCTGGTAAGAGTAGAGCAATAGTTTTATTTATTTATTAGATTCTGTTAAATAAAAAAAATTGTTATTTGATTACAATGAAAACTAAAAATGACATTCAATGTTAATCACATGAGGAGAGAAGATGACCAATGATACCACTCTTAAAAGAGCAATAGTAAAGAAATCTTGTGAAGTAAGTTTTGTGTAGGGAGGAGATTTCTGTCGAATTATACGGTCAGGGGAAGGTAAAGGGAAAAACAGTTTAAGGCATTAGGGGATTAGCAAACTTTTAAAACTTGAAGAATTTTAAGGATGAAGAATATGTCATACCAATACTATTATGGCTAGGATGTCAACAGGGAAAATACGTAAGTGTGAAAAAGGTGATTGAGCGAGATATCTGTAAAGAGCAAGAATTACCATCAGCTGTACTCCTGTGGTGGTGTGATGCGGCCAGTACACCGGATTTAATCAAAATGATGCATTTTTGACTTGCATTGTTGGACTACAAATTAATTTGCGCCAAGTTTTTACACTGAATATTCCTTTGGGATATGACTAAATTCTTGTCGGTCAATTGGCCGATTTAGACACTGACTTGTGACAAGTGTATACAATATTGTTTAAACGACATTTAGGTCAACAAACCTATTAACCCACATAGGAATGATATGACCAATTACCAATTTTTAAATTTGAGTAAGTATTTGCGTGCAGGCGTTGGCCCACGCGCGTTCATATTCGCTTTCTTTGCGTGCAAATTTTGTATCAGGAAAACCAAATTCAAACTGCTAGATGAATCCTAAACTAATAAAATTGGGCAAGGAAGAAGTAGGGACGGGTAAGAAGACTATTCGAAAATTAAATTTTTTTAAATTCTATAATTGTTTATGCCTAGTGTGAATGACTTTTGATAAGTTAAGGAAGGCTTTCGTTAAATCAATTGTTTAACCTTTTCTTATATGCTTTGACATATCTCGCATCATTTGAAATTTGGTACTTTATGCTACTTGAGATTTGATAAAGCCGTGGGAGGCATCGGTTGGCCTATCAATGCCAGTTACATGAACATTCTATGCCTAGAATAGAATATTCTCCTCTATAAGAAGAAAAAAAAAAAAGATTTGCTATTAGCTCAACTATTGATCAGTGAATATCCAAAAATCATATATTAATTTATTGTATTATAAAATATATTGCTGTTATCAAATAAGACTTCAATTTGGCACTTAAATTAATATACGAGTATCCTACTAGAAGCTAATTTATGAACTATTAAAGTTATCTTGCATACAAAGTAATGTTGTTTGTCAAACTCTTCAACATTTTTATTAAATGTTTTATATTTAAAATCTAATATTCTGAACGTTAAAAAAAAAGAAATAAATAATGCTAGTGTTAAAATATAATAAAACATATTGATTGTCTAACTCTTCAAAATTTTTATTAAATGTTTTATATTTAAAATCTAATATTCTGAACGTTAAAAAAAAAAAAAATAAAAAATAAAATGCTAGTGTTAAAATATAATAAAACATGTTGATTGTCGAACTCTTCAACATTTTTATTAAATGTTTTATATTTAAAATCAAATATTCTGAACGTTAAAAAAAAAGAAATAAATAATGCTAGTGTTAAAATATAATAAAACATATTGATTGTCTAACTCTTCAAAATTTTTATTAAATGTTTTATATTTAAAATCTAATATTCTGAACGTTAAAAAAAAAAAAAATAAAAAATAAAATGCTAGTGTTAAAATATAATAAAACATGTTGATTGTCGAACTCTTCAACATTTTTATTAAATGTTTTATTTTGGACAGTATAGGAGTCTGTATATGGATGG
>KZ807007.1:187858-203663 GCA_000696205.2 Oncopeltus fasciatus
GTTAAGGGAGAGTGGAAATATATATAACGCGCTTTAGCTTTCGTTATTTTAAAAAAGAACTAAAACAAAATTAACAAACCGTTATGAGATTTCTCTGATGCTGTATCGGTTGAGTAAAAAGGAGAGGTCAAGAGGGAGAAATTAAAATTTTAATATCAACCTTATTAATAGAATGACGAAAAAATGTTTAGAACAAAATATGTGTAAAATGTAATTTTTATTTCATTAAAAACGTATGGTAAAAAATATATTTAAGAATGTAATTTTGATTGTTGGGCTAAAGAGATACAAAAAGCAAAATCGATATTTAGACGTTCCATTGCAAACCCAAGAAAGAATTAGCGTTTGTTTCATATTTTATCAGGAAGGAAAGGATTTAGGGGTAGGAATCAATTTATGAGCGTAATATATTCGTTGTTATTTGAGTTACGAATTAGTTTGTAGGACAAAACAGTAAAATGTAATTTTCTAGCATTTAAGTTCTATAATATTTTTTTTACAATATAGGCTTTCAGTGAAAGTTATGAATGTAGCAAAGATGGATGAGCACTTCCACCACTATACATTTCCAGGGAGTCTAGAGCAAACAAAAGTGGTTATTGATTTAAACGCTTATTGTATTCAATAATGTTTAACGTAATTGGTGGAGGAGATGATGTCCTACAGGATAGATCTACTGGGCATCATTGAAGTGAAGAAAAAAGGCCACGGAGAAGTTTGTTTAGATAAACAACATGTCCTCATCTATTCTGGAGTTCCTGCAAGATTGAGGGCAAAGAAAGGTGTTGGGATGATTATGAGGGACAGTCTCTTTGCCATGGTAGAAAATTGGGAACCAGTATCTCCTAGAATAATTACAGCAGATCTGGAATTATCTATAGAAAGAGAAACCATTATTCAGGTATATGCCCTCACCGAAGATGCTAGTGCCATGGATAAAGAACAGTTTTACTTCGAGTTAGAAATAGAAGTCGTAAAGAGCCAGGATAAGAACAGAGAAGTAATTATTATGGGTGACTTCAACGCTAGGACTGCAAATGACTATGGCAGAGCACACAGAGTTATGGGAAGGCATGTAGGTGAACGAACTAAGAATGGTAATGGTCAAAGACTGATTGATTTATGTGTGACAACGATCTGCTCATTGGAAACTCATTCTTTCCACACAAAAAAATAAATAAAATAACTTTTTCCGCAGAAGAAAGGAATGTAAATAGCGTAATCGATTACTACATCTACAGTCGACGGATTAGAAGATTATTTACTGATAGTAAAGTGATAAGAGGTGCAGAAATTGGCTCAGACCCCTTCCAGAATACTCTGGTTAATTGGAGATGCTCAAATTCTTCTCCCATAAGGAAGCATTCAAAGAGCTACCAGTAAATAGATATCATTAAGCTTCAGGGACCTGAAAAAGATTGGAATACTCAAGCCTATTAGATTATAAACTTCAGGACACCATTACGGATGGAAGTGTAGATAAAATATGTTCAGGAATAAAGAAAACCATACTGGAGGCCACTACTTCTACTTGCGGGATTGCTTATGTTTCATCTACATGTAAAAGATCCAGTGGTGGAATGACATGGTGAAGGCATCAGTGGCGAACTTTATGTTCGAATGAGAAATGAATCTAAGTAGTAAGGACGGCAAAAAGAAAGAGTTAGGAGGAATTCGGTCAAAGCTTACAGAGCGATTATCACGAAAATGTCAAGGTTTTCTGGAAAAAGATCAAAGCAATAAAAGGAAAGAAGAGCAAACCGATAAGAAACATAAAAGACGAGAGAGGCAGATTGATTACCCGGGACAAAGGTATTTTGGAAAGATGAAGGCGCCACTACAAAGAGGTGTTTTCTGAAGATTCTGAGGAGAGAATACCTAGAGAGGGTATACAGAGATAATATGATAACGTGCATTGGAAGAGGATGTGTCAGCAGCTGTAGAGAGATTAAGACTTGGAAAAGCACCAGGAATTCATCAAATTGAGGGACAAAACTGCTGAAAGCATTGCAATATCTTTTTCAGAAGTTAATAAGTGAAAAACGATCCCTAAAGAATGGGAATACAACAGATTTGTCCCAATTCACAAGAAGGGCAATGCTAGCGAATGCGAGAACTACAGGCATATATGTCTATCCCAGGTTGTGTAAAAGCAGAGTTACTGCAGCGGAAATGAGGTACCTCCGTAAAATAGCGAGCCGAATTAGAAGAGATCGTGTCAGGAATGATAAGATTAGAGAGCAGCTGGTGGTCGGCTCCCTAAAGAATAACCTTGAAAAGAGGCAACTTGGATGGTTTGGACATCTCTGCCGGATGAATGAGGACCGGGACGCCAGAAAATACTTTGAGGCCAGACCAACAGGGAAACGTCCCAGAGGGAGACCCAGAACTCAATGGACTGACTACATCTCAAGTGTAGGAGAGAAGAGGGGAAAAAATTGGAATGCCATGAGCGCTCTCTCTGGCTCGGGATCGAGAGACTTAGTTTGCCTGGACTGATCAACCTCCACGCTGATCGGCACTAAGGAGGAAGAGAAAGAAGAAGTGTATGCTACGAGGTAGGACATACAGTGAGGACTAGTGAGCAAACTATTCCTAATTCTCCACCTTTCTATATAAGTATATTTCCCTTTGGAGCAATGTGTTATCAAAACAAGTCTCCTTGGAGAGCAAATTATTTTCTTTACTCAGCTCATGGAAGACGTCAACAGTGAATACGTAGGAATACGTATATCCCTTATACATATCTGAACATTGAAATCTTCTAAAATGATTCAAAAGTCGTCGTTGAGGCACGTTAATTTATCGGCATTCTTAATTAAGGCATTTATTGGCATTGTTTAGTAAGTTCCTCATGGAACTTCTTCTTCTCCAATTCAGTTGATATCTTTGCTAAGGTATACGAATTGACATGCGACTGACATTGTGAAATTAAATTTCAATGCTGAGACTCAATTTGCAAGAGTTTCAATATCTTTGAATATAAAAGGACATATCTCGTTAAGATTCTTATCTATAGAGATAATATATAAATATGAACATATAACTCAAAAAGGAGGTTCCGTCATATTTTTCAGCTACCCCGAACAATAACTAAGATGGGAGACATATATTTATCATTCAAAGCTAATCCAAAGAAATATGTTCATCTGCCTGAATTAAAAAAAAAAGTTGATTAAATTCCGAATTGTAATAATTTTAAATATAAACCATATTTATTTTTATTTTTACAATATTTATGTTATTGGGATTATGTTTACTAGAGTTTGATAATGATGCTCCAGCACCGCAATAGTTAGCATTTGAAAAAACAATATAGAGCAGGAAGGCAATATCGTTTCTTGAATCCTTAAAAAAAAAGAAAAAAATCGTACACTACTTCCTCTCATACACGTAAAAAAAAAAAAAATGTTTTAACCAACTGCTAAGAAAATAATTTTATTGTATGCCAAACTATAAAATACATTTTTTAGAGCTTCGATTTTCCCCTATAGCTAGCTCTAGCTTCTATTATCAGTCAAAACTTCATATTTAAAATTAATAATTAAAAATTTATTAAATTAAAAACATGTCCTCATCTATTCTGGAGTTCCTGCAAGATTGAGGGCAAAGAAAGGTGTTGGGATGATTATGAGGGACAGTCTCTTTGCCATGGTAGAAAATTGGGAACCAGTATCTCCTAGAATAATTACAGCAGATCTGGAATTATCTATAGAAAGAGAAACCATTATTCAGGTATATGCCCTCACCGAAGATGCTAGTGCCATGGATAAAGAACAGTTTTACTTCGAGTTAGAAATAGAAGTCGTAAAGAGCCAGGATAAGAACAGAGAAGTAATTNTATAACGCGCTTTAGCTTTCGTTATTTTAAAAAAGAACTAAAACAAAATTAACAAACCGTTATGAGATTTCTCTGATGCTGTATCGGTTGAGTAAAAAGGAGAGGTCAAGAGGGAGAAATTAAAATTTTAATATCAACCTTATTAATAGAATGACGAAAAAATGTTTAGAACAAAATATGTGTAAAATGTAATTTTTATTTCATTAAAAACGTATGGTAAAAAATATATTTAAGAATGTAATTTTGATTGTTGGGCTAAAGAGATACAAAAAGCAAAATCGATATTTAGACGTTCCATTGCAAACCCAAGAAAGAATTAGCGTTTGTTTCATATTTTATCAGGAAGGAAAGGATTTAGGGGTAGGAATCAATTTATGAGCGTAATATATTCGTTGTTATTTGAGTTACGAATTAGTTTGTAGGACAAAACAGTAAAATGTAATTTTCTAGCATTTAAGTTCTATAATATTTTTTTTACAATATAGGCTTTCAGTGAAAGTTATGAATGTAGCAAAGATGGATGAGCACTTCCACCACTATACATTTCCAGGGAGTCTAGAGCAAACAAAAGTGGTTATTGATTTAAACGCTTATTGTATTCAATAATGTTTAACGTAATTGGTGGAGGAGATGATGTCCTACAGGATAGATCTACTGGGCATCATTGAAGTGAAGAAAAAAGGCCACGGAGAAGTTTGTTTAGATAAACAACATGTCCTCATCTATTCTGGAGTTCCTGCAAGATTGAGGGCAAAGAAAGGTGTTGGGATGATTATGAGGGACAGTCTCTTTGCCATGGTAGAAAATTGGGAACCAGTATCTCCTAGAATAATTACAGCAGATCTGGAATTATCTATAGAAAGAGAAACCATTATTCAGGTATATGCCCTCACCGAAGATGCTAGTGCCATGGATAAAGAACAGTTTTACTTCGAGTTAGAAATAGAAGTCGTAAAGAGCCAGGATAAGAACAGAGAAGTAATTATTATGGGTGACTTCAACGCTAGGACTGCAAATGACTATGGCAGAGCACACAGAGTTATGGGAAGGCATGTAGGTGAACGAACTAAGAATGGTAATGGTCAAAGACTGATTGATTTATGTGTGACAACGATCTGCTCATTGGAAACTCATTCTTTCCACACAAAAAAATAAATAAAATAACTTTTTCCGCAGAAGAAAGGAATGTAAATAGCGTAATCGATTACTACATCTACAGTCGACGGATTAGAAGATTATTTACTGATAGTAAAGTGATAAGAGGTGCAGAAATTGGCTCAGACCCCTTCCAGAATACTCTGGTTAATTGGAGATGCTCAAATTCTTCTCCCATAAGGAAGCATTCAAAGAGCTACCAGTAAATAGATATCATTAAGCTTCAGGGACCTGAAAAAGATTGGAATACTCAAGCCTATTAGATTATAAACTTCAGGACACCATTACGGATGGAAGTGTAGATAAAATATGTTCAGGAATAAAGAAAACCATACTGGAGGCCACTACTTCTACTTGCGGGATTGCTTATGTTTCATCTACATGTAAAAGATCCAGTGGTGGAATGACATGGTGAAGGCATCAGTGGCGAACTTTATGTTCGAATGAGAAATGAATCTAAGTAGTAAGGACGGCAAAAAGAAAGAGTTAGGAGGAATTCGGTCAAAGCTTACAGAGCGATTATCACGAAAATGTCAAGGTTTTCTGGAAAAAGATCAAAGCAATAAAAGGAAAGAAGAGCAAACCGATAAGAAACATAAAAGACGAGAGAGGCAGATTGATTACCCGGGACAAAGGTATTTTGGAAAGATGAAGGCGCCACTACAAAGAGGTGTTTTCTGAAGATTCTGAGGAGAGAATACCTAGAGAGGGTATACAGAGATAATATGATAACGTGCATTGGAAGAGGATGTGTCAGCAGCTGTAGAGAGATTAAGACTTGGAAAAGCACCAGGAATTCATCAAATTGAGGGACAAAACTGCTGAAAGCATTGCAATATCTTTTTCAGAAGTTAATAAGTGAAAAACGATCCCTAAAGAATGGGAATACAACAGATTTGTCCCAATTCACAAGAAGGGCAATGCTAGCGAATGCGAGAACTACAGGCATATATGTCTATCCCAGGTTGTGTAAAAGCAGAGTTACTGCAGCGGAAATGAGGTACCTCCGTAAAATAGCGAGCCGAATTAGAAGAGATCGTGTCAGGAATGATAAGATTAGAGAGCAGCTGGTGGTCGGCTCCCTAAAGAATAACCTTGAAAAGAGGCAACTTGGATGGTTTGGACATCTCTGCCGGATGAATGAGGACCGGNATAGTATATATATGAACTAATCTGCCACGGAGACGGCTTGCATTACTACACTCCTTTGGAATTTGCAGATGTCTATTGCCCATGATAATATGATCATTCTTGTAATCCGTAATGACAAATCAAATCTAGCTACTACTGGATATGATCAATGCTCATTCAAAGAAAAGTTGAATTTAAAATTGGACTACTAGAACAATATAGAGAGCTTAATTTCTTTTGACGAGTTAAAAAAAAAAATTACAAATACATTTTTCGTGGTTTATTTAAATGTTATGAACAGGAACTCAGGATTTCCTTTGAAAAGGGAGCGACACGAATCAAAACTGAATTTATCTCTGCCACAAATAACACGAGTTTGTATTTGCACCATATTTAATGGTAGTACTCAAACTTAGATCGATCAGAAGCTCATAAATAGTCATCGTCCATTAAACTCATGAAAAATTCAAAGAGCTTTCGATAAATATTTATCGTTTTACAGACCTCCTTATTGGCTGGAAAATAAATATCTTTCCACCTCAGTTTAAGCCAAAACTCCAAATTGACAGAATCAAATTTTTTTTTTTTCCTGATTCGCTATTTGAGAAGAGTTTAAAAAAGCCAATAAATAAGAATCTCTGATCGACGAGCCGCCGGTTCACTCTCTCCCATGAAAAAATGCTTGCCAATAAATTTAATTACTTATGCCTATATCTAAATTAGGTAGGCGGGGATGTGATAAATCTTCAAAAACACCGGCGGACCTTTTGATGTCGCTAATGACGCTCAACCTACTTCAATTTTTACCCTAAATAGGTATTCATAAAAAATTCCAATTAATATATGTCATCAAATTAAAAGAAAAAAATATCTTTTGATTCTGATTAATAACTTTCTCTTAGAGGTAAAGCTCCTTGCAAACTATTTAAAATAAGACCTTCGGATTTTAACTTTTTGATGGACAGCGAATGTTCAAAATAAATAACAATTACTCTAACAGCTTTATTTGTAGCCGTTTTTCTATAAACGGCCATTTAGACGCCTCTATATCTTCGGTTATCCTCGTGTTAATCTCTTTCATTATTTAAATACAAAATAGTGAATTGGATGAAATTTAAAAAAAAAATTATTTATGAATTGGGTAAAAAAAAAGGTATTGTTTTCCCAAATTACACGCACTCTTACTGTAAAAGAAGTTGCATATCTCGTTTATGCTCTATTAAAAATGATATTGTATACAAAGTAATCATAAACGATGGGCTTCTCAAAATTTTTATAATTAAAGCTAATATACTGAACTTTAACAAATAATCGTTATAGGGATATATTTTCCTATAGAAAATGGATTCTTTATCTAAACAGGCTACTTATAATATAAATATTCTTTCTACTTACGGTGCTAGCCTCAAAATATTTATTTACAATACAAAACTATAGTTTTTGACTGAATTATATTATATATATATGTATATATATAACATACACCGCTTATTTCGTAGGTATATTTTTTTATGAATGTTTAGTAAAAGTAATTCTGTCGCATAGCCTAGTTTTCTACTCTATTACAAATTCTGGAGTATTAGCTTGTTTTCAATTTTTATTTTTTTTTTTGCATATTAAGTATAAAAGAATAGATATTTATATATGAAAAAAAGTGGTGTGAGTGGGGTGGTCGGCTGTCCCGTTACGGATGGCAGGTGTATTAGGGGGCAGGTGCTGACGGGCACGGGCCAATGTATCGGACCCCACTCGACATCAGCCGGCCCTGCTTACAGGTGGCCCATATCAGTAGAATGTATTCAGGATTCGCGGACTGCCTCTTCTCCGGGGAGCAGGCGTACGCATTTGGCCTGGTTGCTTCTGCACCACTCCGGGGAGGGAAAGAGTTGAGTGCTACGCATATGCAAATTATTAAAAAAGGGTTATATCCAATATCAGTCGTCAGATAATGGAATTCTTGAAAGCTTTCATTATAAACATTTTTTGCAGTCAATATATGAATGTCCTAATTATGTGTACTAATCCTGCAATAATACCAAATATTATGCAATTTAAAGTTTGGTTTTAAAAGATTAATCATTTAGCAAATTTTTAAGGGCTATTTCAATTTGTCTATTGAAGCTATTGTTGTTCTAATTACAAACTATTACAAAACCTTTCCATATTTTCAAGATTATTGCAATAAAAAATCGTTATTGAACGATCAAATGTAACATGAAAAGCTGTGGTAATTAGTAGAATCGGAATAACAACACTAGTGGATTACCTGAAATAGTTATTTTTATTATTTTGTTTAAAATAGTTTCCGCACGCACGCACACACACATATATAATACGTATATGTGGCCTCACCAAGACAAATACATGTACAATGATGAAAATGATGTGAGAAATTATATTTCTACGGTTTTTTTTTCCTTTTTAACGTCAATAACTTTTGTAAATACATTATAAACTACTATGTAGAAAAATAACTAACTTAAAGTGTCAGTTTGTCGTTAAAACACAGAAACTCTCAGAATATGACATTAAACTGGAATAAACTGGTTAACAAAAAGGTCATAAAGACAAAGTTTATGTTGAAACATGAAATTATACCTAGAACTGGTCAGTGATAAATAAATTACTTTTATTTACAGACTTATGGTAGTGGAAAGATTCGACTCAAATACAAATGATTATATCTCAAATATTTTGAATCGTTATAGTCAATATATGCAATTTAGAATAGATTCAGAGCAAGGGAAGTCATGATGAGGAAATATTTTAGAAGGATAATGACGTTAATTTTATCTACGTCAGCATGGATGAAGTAGACAGAGCAGGGAGAAGAGGAAAGAGTATGCTCTTGAATCATCATTATCAAGATGATCAAGTATTATTATACTTTAGTGGTAATAGGAATGCACTAGAAGAGTGGGTTGGGATTTGCAGCATTCAGTGATACAGGGAGTGAGGTGGGACTGCAAGAATTCGGTTTAATAGGGAATGGCAATCCTTCGGTATTGATACAGCTAAAAGGCTTCAATGTATTGAACAGTAGAAGGCATAGATTGATTTTTTTAAAATTATTTTGGACAGGCTGTTTTCTAAAGAAGGCTTTGGTGGATAAGAGAACTTATCAGTCGTTGATCCAATGTTCCGATAAAGTCATGTATTTAAATTCTGAAAACATGTGAAGTAGATTATGAATTCCAAGCGGAACCCACTTGATGAGTTGATGAGATTATAGAGGTTGTTATTATTCTTGCAAGATTTTGCAAATCCTAATAACTCTAAATTTTTCTAAGGAAAAATAGGAATAAAGTAAAAAGTCAAGAGGAAAAATATTGTTGTTTTGTTTAGAAGATAAATGTTTATAAGAAGAACGTTAGGCAACATAGAACAAAGGATGGGAGAAACTAAAACAATTTAAACCAATAAAATATCAAGATTCAGGCGGTCAAAGTTACAAGAAAGATGCATAACGTGGTTTATAGGATTCATATGTCAATTGCATAATCTATCTTTTTGGATACTGCCATGTGATAAGCAGGGAAAATGGTTAAGCATGAGATGAAAACTAGAAGAAGAAATGGAAGTCATGACTAGTTGATTACAATATGAGAATAAGGTGATCTGGAGGAAATAACCGAAGAAAATGACATAGCTGCTGAAATTGAAAATTAAAACCCTGACAGTACATTATAAAGAATATATCTAAGAGTATCAAAGAGTAGGAGAAGTTAGTCCAGAAAATTTTCTAGGAAATGAGAGCAAGAGACAATAAAAAAGGAAATAAAATTGTTTTATTCCATTCTAAAACAGAACCAAAGAGGATTCAAACACAATTCATTGCTTTTTTACTCGTTCCAGAACAATGCCAACTTGATAAAATGACTGATGTATTTTGTTTCGGTCATTCTTAAGAGAACTGCTAGCTGCAGTTCTTTGATTTAGATTTGACCCCAAAGATTCCAAGGATATAGTATAGTGTTCTTGTCAGTTCAGGAAACGACCAAGAAACAACGGAAATTGAATCTCATACGGGGCGAACTGTTATCGAGTAGTAATAAATGGACGTCCATAAAGGGTTTCTAGATGGTCTCTCCCCTCATGTGCCAAAGAAAGTAGTGGGGGTTCCCTGGGAAGGGTTCAAAGCCGGGATTGGTCCTCGGTGCCCCGAGCCGTCTGGGAAGGGCTGAAGCTCCTCTCAGACAGGAAGAGGACCGCTAAGGCCCGAAAACCAGGAAGTAAGCTGCAGCTGCTTCGATCTCTGTCGATGGGGACCCATTTCATTCTGAACAGCCAGGCAGGTGTCGTCCCAGCCTCGGGCTGTTTTTTCGTCCACAGTGCTCCATCAATGATTCCAAGAACCCTCCTTATTTTTCGAAAATAAAGGGTAAATCTTTCCACGTCCTCAGCATACGAGGCTTTTCAATGAAAATTCGTCACGCAGGAGCACCACCTACTAGGCAGATTTCCTTTTCATTGATTTCCCATCAATATATCATTAAAAATGATGAATGAAAATAAAATAAATAATTTGTTCTTATAAGTCAAAGTCACGCAGGAAGTGCATAATCAAAGCAGATTTCCCAGAGTTTATTAAAACTGGATATATACAAGAGTAAATAAGGAAATTTAAGTTTAACAGTTTAACAGAGTGTAAACGTACCGATTACTCAATTATATTCTAAGTTAAGGGAGAGTGGGGGATTGCTCATCGTTACCAGTTACTCGTATATTCCTACATTTTGTTAATATTATTAATATAGTAAAAATTGTATCTTATTTAAATGTTTTTGTAACGCTAATAATAATAAAGATATTACGATCAAAAGTTTTGGTCTTCCTCACTCCTTTACTTACTCCTAATTTTTTTAATAGTTTAAAGTGGAAAACCTATCTACATTTTAAATAATGTCCCAACATCCAAATTTCATTTTTACATATTTTAATGTGTGTTTTTTTATGAAAAATGCAATAGACCGTAAATATTACACATATTTTGTAATAACGATGATATTAAAATTTTAAATTTCGATTTCTCTTCAGTCTCGGCAATTTTGAAAATTTCAGCTACTGACGAACTTATCCAATGTTTAATTTATTAACTAGTTGGAATTTGGTTTCGTATAAATCACGTGCAGACAAATTATATATATATGTGTGTGTGTGTGTGTGTGTGTGTGTGTGCGCGTGACAACGATGACAAAAAAATAAGATTTAGATACAATTCTGTTAAGTTATCGTTCTTTCAGAATGGATTACATCAATGACCAATTTAAGAAAAAATATTTTTTTACAGTTCTTCGTATCCACAAATGGATGCCAAAAATGCTACCCTCTAATATGCATAATAGAAGCCCTAATAAATTTTGGTAAAATTAACGTAATTAGCAGATTCATTTGGATTGTATTAGTAGTTAAAAGTTTTACGTGTATAAAACTCAAGTAGAGGACGATTGCAGTTTGATTTAAATTGCATATTAACAATCATATTTATATGCAGTTATTATAAATATTAATGTTATTTTTTACGGAAAAAATAAGCCAGTCCGTTAGATGTGTATAGTGGTAGAAAACCACTTGAGAGGGCCGTTATTCCCCACAGACACGATCACATGTCTGAGATGATTCGGTACATGGATGTACAATACGGCGGAAGGAGTACCGCTACCGCTCCATATAATAAAGCAAGGGTAAGCGTCCCGCGCTCTGGAGAAGCAGCTGGCAGGAGATAAGTATACGACGGTGGACCCATTTGATTTTAAATACGGAACCTTGACCGGACAGGTGTCGGTCTTAACGGAGCTTTGTCTCGGGCCTGGAACAGCGCTCCCACGATCATATCGCCGATCAGGTGAACGCACCTTCTTTCCGCTTCTAGCTTAATTGTTCGCCAACTACGCCTAATTAGCACTGCTTTTGCACGGCGTACTCCCAGGGGTCAGATTTCTTCTGATTCGAGTGACTCAGCTCGACTATAGCCTTACCAATGAGAGCCGTAACGTACGCTCTTATTTACATTCATCCGGTTAAACAGCTCTGGGTTGAGGTTGTCGGCTAGCTGACTCTGGGCAGGTCTCTATTGAAACAGATTTTTCTGCTCTTCAACTGGAACTACAAAACAGCTGTGCTCAACAAAAACAGCGGTTTGTGCAATATCGATACTGACAAAAAGGACGGAAACATAATCCATAATCAGAAATTAACCATTATGCCTTACAAAATTTAAATTGGGATTTGAGAGAATATGGACCCATATTTTATAAACCTAAATTGCACCTAAATTAGGAGAACCCTCTGACGATGGGATCTGAAATCCAGAATGCACTCAGCTAAATAACAAAAGAATTTTGTATTATGTAGATGATTTTAGTTGGGGTTCGGTCGAGGTAGATCCAAAAAAAAAAAAAAGTGTATTTTTTAAAAAGATTATCTGCCAACGTTTCGGCTGGCAATCATGAAGACGAGGGAGGACGTCCTGTTCCTAAGTTTACATTTCCCAGTCATGGGATAAAATGTAAGCCGAAACGTTGGCAGAAAATCTTTTTAAAAAATACACTTTTTTTTAAAATTTATATTTTTTTTGGATTTACCTTCACCGAACCCCAACTAAAATGATCTAATATTAATATCTACGGTCAAAAAATTCTCCTTTAAAAATAATTTGGTGAATATCCCAATATGATGGAACCCTTTCTCTTGCTTTCTTTATCTTCAAACTGGGAATATATAAAAAGGTCCGGGTTATTTATATTTGCATTTAACTAAAAAATTGGCAAAATAATTAGAAAGCCAAGTAGCTATGTCAGATGTACGAAAGAAACCCCATCCAATCACTTTGGTGATCCATTGGAAAGGCACGTTCTCTCTTGGCTAGAGCTATAACTAAGAATCATGTTAAACAGTTAGGGTGTTGGAGAAGGAACTGTTCTTAATTAGCAGGGCAAAAATGACCATATTTTGTAAAGTTTTAAATAAATCGAGATCAGTTATTAGAGAAACTATTGGAGCAGAAAATTACTATTGTCACCATCCTTATAGTCATCAAAGATTGAAGAGTTTCATGAAAACCTTAGCTTTATAGTACTCGTAAATCATGATCATATTTAGGGAAAAATTTGTCATTGATAATTCTAATAAATTACTTTATACTAATTATTTTTATCTCAATCGAAGAATGATATTCAATTATTCTTTATAACGGTAGCGCATTAGATCACTTGGCAGAATAGCAGAGCCTTCAAAGCCAGTACTGTCCGATTGAGGCTCCTATTTTGTATTTTATGAATTTTGCTATCTTGGGCATAGGTAGGCGTTTGGGATTTTGGGCTCTTTTAAAAAGTTATAGGCAAGAAAGATTAAAGTAACGAAGAACCATTCGTTGTTGGCCATAGGGAAGCTGTCAGTTGCTAGTTTAGTTGATTATAGGACAGATAACTCAATAGTCATGACGTTGGCTGATATCTTCCTCTTCCACTCTTCCTCTACGGCTACTACGGGACGTGCTGTAGGCTGTTTGGTAGTATGTGATGTGCCGGCATACCTTCCAAACGCACAGAGGCGGAGATAAGATGGAAGCCATTAAAACGATGCCTTATGGCCTCCATCTCGATGCCTAATGAGATCAGTTGTTAAGTAGCAGTGCCAGTGGCCGAGTGCAGCCCGTGCCGCCTTGAGTGTGATACCTCGAAATTGACGCTCCCCCCCTCCCCTCATTTGATTGCCCCAATAAAAAAAAACAAAAAGAGAGCTTTAATGGAGTGATGGGCGCGGTCAATGCTAGACGAAAGTAAAAATAGAACAAGTTCTCTCCCGCCGTCAAAGCGATTCCTCGAAGGGTGGTGGGCCATTTCGGTCATTTTCTCTGGAGGACTGCTATTTCACGGGTCACGATCCTATTTTAATACTCATTTGCCCAAACCATCCTCCTTATGTATATTAAGTCGTTTCACTTAGTGCTTCGTCTGAAGTCTGGAAATACCCAGCTTTATCATTCTTAAGAACATGGTTATGAACTTTAAAAGCCCGTCAAGAAGGAACTGTGTAAACTAGTGAATTTTCCATCATGTAGTTAATTAATATTTATACTTTAAATTAGCAATTTTTAATACAAAATTAAATATTTCACATTCAGTTTTAAATAATATTATGTAATGATGCTCATTGGGTTTTAGAAATTGCAACTCATAAATTTTTTAATGATTATGCAAGATTTCAGTTTAAGCCTCACTTATAAGTATGTGGTTATAATAATACATGTAAAATATATTACAAAATACTGCGCTGAGTTTCATTCTAATTATAATATTTTGCCTCTATGACCCTTTTGCAATTTTTAATGATACTGTAAGTTGTCTCATTTTTCCGATTCTACTAATTTAAATAATTCTTTTTGAGATTCGTATTTAAATGTTATATTCCATTTTACGTGAAAACCAACTAATTACAGCTTTTAGAACGTAAATTAAAATTAAGGGTTCAGAAAAACCCTAAAATATTTTTCGAGTACTTCTGCTCTAAATGTAGCAATATAAATATTAATAATAACTAATTAAAATTATTGTATAATGCTATCGTTGAAAATAAATAAAACCTTTTTGAATGAAACTTGAGATTTGATAAGACCAAACTTCGTTTCGTCCAATATTGTTCATAAGAAAATTTAGACTTGTTGTCCTATGTGTAGGTATCTATTTATGTGTTTATATATATATATATATGTGTGTGCGTGTATGAGGGGGAAGGGGGGGTTTACAAGCTTTTTTAATGATACATGGTAAATCTGCTAAAANACTGCACTCTCTATCCGACCTGTTGTTGATTTATATATATATATATAATTTTTAGGCTGAAATAATTTTTGAGGTTTGATAGGTAAGGGTGGAAAAAACATTGCAAAACTTTTAAAAAACCTGTCATGACAATTACCTGAAAATTACATTAATTACTATCTTTCGAAATATGCTGAAAAGTAATTTTTAAAAAGTCAGTTGGTCCAATTCGCTAAGCATTGAATTCTCATGAAAAAAAAAATGATCTTGCAACAAAACCAAATCTGAGTACTAATTAAAAATTCTGCAATTTCAAAAACTTTGCCCTCTGTTATTTTTCTAATTCTAGACAGAAACTAGTAAGATCGTTTTTAAAACACTGGGTTCCTATCTGCCTTGAGAACTGTGCCAACTGAGTTAACGCTAACTCGCCATTATCCAGATAAACAACAGAGATACGTCGAAAATGTTTACTGTTTCAGATTTGTTTTTAGATTTAAATGAAATTGGTTTAGAAGATGGTATTTGGCAGAAATGTCTCAGCAGCTGTAAATGTTTGAATGTGTAACTTAGGAGTTAACTAAAAACCCGGGAAGAAAAGTATGTCGTAAACGTATATATTAAAAGTAGATTTATCGATCGAATTTGAAATGTTACATATCGTTGTAATTACAATTTTATTTACTCATTTCAATTGTATACACTCAGGTAATGAAATTACATAAATTATTTACCTAATTTTCTAGATAATTTTTTTTGCTACTACTTTATTACAATAATTTTTACCATATATTAAATATGAAAATGAAACATTTTTATACGAAGTTTAGGCTTATCCTACATTAGTCCTAATTCTTAAGGTTACAACTGAATCTTTCTTTATTGTACTTATAAATATATTTATTATATTTTTATT
>KZ807007.1:224739-254000 GCA_000696205.2 Oncopeltus fasciatus
TCTATATATATATATATATATATATATATATATATATATATATATATATATATATATATATTCTGCTTTATATTAAACTGGATAGAACCTTCTAGGCAATTCATTTTAGAAAATAGGATTTCCTCTTATAAGGGAAGTGGGCGCCTTCAAATGGCTCCTTCCGTAGGGGTCTGATCTCTCGCGAATCCTCAACAAAAGTAATACTTTTCAAGACTCTCAGGAATCTATTACCAGTCTTTAATTTAATATTTTTCTCGATGAAACTTTAATTTTCCATGAAGAGAATTCGTACTTTATATATTTTAATAAAAAATTGGGTTGTTTTCTAAAAAATAAAAAAAAATATATAATAATAAGAGGATATTGTTAATCAGAAATATTGAAATGTGTCTTCGTTCTAAATATAGCTGCCGAATTATCGGAATAAATTGGATCCGACAAAAAATAAGCACTTCTTTTGACGAGGGATACGGCAGAGAATTTTAGCCAAATTGCCTTAATCAAGTTATAATAAAGGAGCAGCTGTCTTTGAAAGACGGTAGAAGTAAAATGCACTTTCGTTTTCAATTAAGTATTTTAAAACAAAAACAAAAAGATAAAGAAAAACTAGAAGAAGCAACAATAAAAAACAGCAAATCTAGTCAATGCATCAGTCAAGTCAGTATATCCAAAAATTAAGTATCCACCTTCTTCCGGAATTGCGGAGACTATCAAGTTATGGAACGTAGCCATGCAAAGTTATCTGCTGGGGGTCAGGACCGTTACTGGAGTGGACATCCTTCTCAAAACTATAGCGTCACGTAGGCAGATGCCAGTTGATTCCGGCCATATCTACTAATACTGCGAACACGCAGCTAATAACTACCTCCTAAAATACTTCATTTTATCACAGGCCCATCTCACCCAACAAATTACAATGGATGCTTAAAAG
The DNA here is from genome assembly GCA_000696205.2 of Oncopeltus fasciatus. Lineage (NCBI taxonomy): Eukaryota > Metazoa > Arthropoda > Insecta > Hemiptera > Lygaeidae > Oncopeltus > Oncopeltus fasciatus. The sequence goes on from KZ807007.1 coordinate 225,671, forward strand.
AAGCTTAAAAATAGGTCTTTGTCATCACATTACCGTCCAAAATTAGCTTTAGGAGCATAGAGCTGCATCCAAAAATATTTTACCTTCCCTTGACCTACTTCCTTAGCGTAAGTTAAAGGTCTAAATATATCAGGCAAGAACATTTTGGCAAACTATACGGCATGCTGACAACCAACTCGTCTCTAGCAGGGTAATCACCTTCGCCAAAGCCAAGGTTAAGAAAGTTTAACATTACTTTTTTTTCTGTGATTTATAACTATCAATCATCATGTCTAAAAACATACTATAATATAATATAGTATTTATAACCTCATTCATCTCATAATCTTCTAAGTGTTCCTACTATTTCCGAAATAAATCATCACTTAACTTTTTATTAGTCAATTTCAGTCATTATCTTGTACTCAATGTCCAAAAAACCATTTCATCAACCTTCATCCTATCATAAGTGTTTGAATAAGTAGTTCTGAAAATAATTCTAGGCCAAATATTCCACAGTCCAACAGGTGTATCAAGTTTATGTTTATTGGGGATTTACGGCGCTCAACTGCTGAGGTTATCAGCGCCCTCCATATTTTATGAATAAAATAAACATTAAGTTGGTCTATCGACACAGGCCCCATCCCGACGGACAGAGACAGACAGAGCCCACCCGGCGGCGCCTCGCGGCCCATCATTTTAGTAGAATATGGTGTATCAAGTAATTAATAACGTCTGCTCCTCCATCCATAACAAGCGCATTTTCAGATACAGTTTAAACTATTGACCAGAAATGGCACCGTATTTTTTGTCATTCGGTATAGAACTGAAAGCTTCATATCGCCTTATATCTATCCGAGCTTAGACATCGAATTTCAATATTCTACACGCACGCACACACACGCACACGCGTGTATATATATATATATATATACCTCCTCATACTTCTAAATGATATACTGTTTGTGAATTATCTTAAATTTGGCCCAGTGAATTTGAAAAACGCTACATAGAGCTTGAGATCTGGTTCTTGTAGACAGCATAATTGCTAATCCCCCGGAGGTCAGTCGGTGAGGATTTGTAGGAGGCAGAAGGCTGCCCGAGCAGGTGAGAGCCGAAAAACAATGGCTCAGTTTTCCACGTCCTCTAGTCGAGGGTGCTCTGAATTATACACCTGACTCATGCAGTAAGGAATTCTCTCCGCTTCCGGACCGGAGGCGACTTGGGGCTATCCAGGCGGGGGAGTATCTGCCTTACCAAGGCTATCTGACAGGGGCGCCAGGCTAGCTCAGGGGATCCGTTAGGGTCTGACGCTGCGGGTTCAAATCCCGCCCAGGTCAATCTTTTATTTATAAATAGAAGCTTGTCCTGAGCCATGGATGTTTAGAATGGGGTGGCAACCTGTAGATAGCCCCTCCCTCCAATGACCCTAAGTTGTTCCAAGGGTGGCTAGCACAGCAAAAAAAAAAAGAAAAAAAGAAAAGCTATCTGCCTAAATTGGTATCTGAGTAGGAACTAGCTCATTGTGATGTACCGCTGGACCGGTACAAGAGCCTCTGTATCAATCAAGAAATTGCAATGAAAGTTTTTCTAAAAGAAACGAAATGGCAATTCACTTCCTAAATTGCCAAAATAAAAATGGGTTGATTTACTTTAAATAATTACTTTATGAAATTGGAAGTTCCCTCTCCCTCTTCAGATAATGTAGATATGGATGTTTGTGCACATGAGTTCTCGGTCATGTTCCCACACACACACTCACGTGTAAGTGTATATGTATATGTACCTAAATGATGGCAATGGGTATATGGATTAACAAGTTGGGAGGCAAAAGTGCTGTAGAGAAACATTTGATTCGTCGATTTTGGTTTATAATCCTCGAATAGTAAATCGTAGTCATCGATGTATAATTTTACGAGCTAAAGGCAAATTCTTTTTTCTTCATTCATAGTTTAGAAGAAAAAATAGAGGTATCATAAAACTTGTGGTTTTATATTAATTAAATATATTGACTATATAAAGTGATTCTATACAATTAATATAAGTTATAATCATTCATTTTGCGGGGGAAAACCTTTCTATACAACGTATCAATGTATTAATATATATATTTAACATAACATAAAGATATAAATACATTATTACTTTCAGGAAAAATTTGTCTTCTAAAGCCAGTTTTTTGTCAATAGTCAGTTGTCATGAATGTATTATGTCAAATCCAATCCTTCCCATATTTAAACCTTCTTTTTCTTTCTTGAACCGTTACTTTAGCAGTTGAAATTGCAAAATATTTCTAAAATGATCTTAAATTATTATCAAATTAATTAATTTTTGTTATTTTCACAGAATTTTTTTTTTTGCATTACTACAAGACTCACATATAGTTGTGTATAACTTTAAATGAAGGGAATTCGATAAAAGAATAAGGCAGTTTTTAAGGAGAAAAACTTTTAGAAGCAAGAAAGACCGCTTGATGCTTGACCGCTTTGCGTGTGGTCCCAAACCCAAGAGGATCAGTTGAAATTTTACAAACCTATGCCATTAGTTTAGAATAGGGTAGCGACCTGAAAATAGTCCCTCTCTCCATCGTGTAAGTGGTTGAAAGGGAAACTAATAGAAAAATATCCACCAAATGACCATCACGTAATTTTATTCAAATAGTGTATTTAATAATTTGTATTAGGAATGGAATTGAGGACATTGAAGGTAGTGCTGGGAAATTCTTCATTTGCGAAGAGAGGGGAAATGTGTGTGGCCAGTTTAAAAGCCCTTGAGAGGAGAAGTGGCAGAGGACACGATCCCCCCCCCCCCCTCTCCTGACAACTATAATTTGTGTTGGGGTCTGGACGAGATCTTGATGTCGGCGGCTCCCTCTAACTGTGCTGCTGTGTGCGGTGGCAGGTGCAGCAGACAGCTGAGAGTCCCTAACTAGCGGTAAATCTCGCGGCTTCCACGCCAAAAATCCCGCCCGGACAGGTGCTTGTCCCTTGTCCCATGTCTGATCAACTTTTGCTCATTCCTCCTCACTCCGTCATATTAACAAAACTTATTACATTCTTTTCCCTGCTTTAATGTTCTCCAGATAATTGGAACGGAGACCTTTAAGGATTACTATAAAGGCCAACAAAGGCAAATCATTTACTAAAAAAAATTTAGACTGGATTTTCACGTTTTTAGGCCACCAATATCCATTTGCGATTCAAGGATTTTGTATTATTTGCTTAGGGAATTTCCGCTTTGTTAATTAGAGAGGTGAATAATTTCTTTTTTGCCAAGTTTATTTGCTTATAAAAAATAAAAAGAACAATAAATCGATGGGTCTATTATCAATAAAGTCAATGTTGCGGTGGGAGGGGGGGGGGGAGTTCGGGTTCATTAATTATTTGATAAATTGTTTTGTTCAACTTGAACACGGATCTCTGATTTTAAATCTTCCAAGAGCAATTCTAATACCTCCTGATCTTCCTGTTTCACTTTAATAGCACAAATCACACATACGTAGACTTCTTTGATGTGGGTTGAAACGCGAATTAACCACATTTAAGTGTTAGAAGACATGGTCATACTGAGGTACCCAGGAATTGTTACACAAGTAAACCTGGTTTAATTCTCTTTTGAAGCTGTTCAAGGCCTCTTTCAGGAACCTGATGAACATTGATGAAGGTGCACTAAAACGAGATGAATAGCGTTCAGTGGAATTGTTCATCTACTTTCCGGCTATTCTTCAACAAACTTTAGGGGTCATAATTCTTACGCTCAATTTTCTCTCCGGCTTGTAACTTAAATTTCCTCATTTACACGATTTATAAGCATCTTTGATGAAACTTGGGAATTATGCTTAGTTTGCACTGCTTTTGCATGACAAACTATTTCTATTCATGTTTTTTATTGTCGTTTTTTTTATATTCCAAGTTAGTCATTTTTCTTTAGAGGAGAAGCGCGGAAAGGGGTGGGAGACAAGGGAAGTATTTTTTGCCCCCGGCACCCTCAAGAGTCCTCGTAAGAAACCTCCCGAACCTGGCTCTAACAAGAAATTGACGAATTGACCCTACTCTTCCTGCTTCCTAACTTCAGCTATATTTGATTGAGCCTGTCCTGTTATGGGGAAAGTGTTCAAGAAAATTAAAATTTTTAAAATATTTCCAATGATCCGATTACAAATCCTTAACAATATTTTTCTGTAATAATAGCCACAAACCAAGAGCGGCCCTCATAGAAGAGTAGCAGTTTTTTCGGTTTTATAAATGAAGGAGAATTTATGTAAATATTTTATAAACAGAAAAATCGCTTGATTAGGGGGAAGATTATTCGAAATATAAATCTCTATTATTACTTACAATCGCAATTATAAATCAAGCTCGACGAATCCGGTAAGACACAAAAATAAATATTCAGGATATAATAGTTGTATAAATATTTCATGTAGAAAAAAATTTAGATGTGGTCTAATTTAAATTTAAATTTCAAACAAAACCATTTAATAACTTCTAACAGAATAGGAACAAACTTAGTGTTTTAGTACCTGTGAAATGAATCTACCCAAGTTATCAAGCCGACTCTTAAACAGATACAAACTTAGGACATTTATCTATTAATTAAGCACCTATTTAAGGTAGCTACTTAGCTACAGAGCTCTTTAGACCGCATTTTGAGGCAAAAATGTTGTAGACACAACGTAAATGAGTGTATCGAAAATTCCAGATATCAAGCAGCATACGAATACTCTGCTACGAAGTAATGTTATTCAAGTAAAATAGTTTTCCCTTAGTGTAATCACGTATTATTTTTGCTAAATTATAGTTAGATAAAGGACTAACTAACTTCTTCTGCATATGAAGAATGGTTACGAACATCTAGAGTAGAGATCTAGTAGACAGTGGTAAATTTGAACACAGAATGACTTCGCATAGCGCGGATAATATGCGACTAAAAAGGAATAAGTCAATAATAAAACGCTAACGCTATATTTAAGTAAGCTAAATTTTTATATTTATAATCCATTTTTATTTATAAAAAAAAATGTATGTAAGTTGAAAACTCGCACACATTTTGGTTCTTAAACAGTGAACTAAAACGCTATTAATTTCTTTGTAATCAAGCCTTTATCTTAACCTCCAGCATATGTATCCTATAGCTTTACAAATTATAGGTAAGTGATTGACAGAGATTTAGTTACATAACTAAAAATTCGGACATGCCCTTATTGAAAAATGTAATGAAATTTAGGGTTTATATTTTTTTCCAATGGTGTCCTAAGATAGATCATATATAAGATTATAAAGTCATTCTCATTTGATTGCAGAGATGTAATGGGAAAATATCAATGAGGCTTGGCGGTAAAGATACATACGGCGCACGGGTGTGTCCTAAAATTTGTCTTTCCATTTGACAGAGTCGACAAAGAGATTTATTTATAAAAAAAATAATAAATCTCCATATTAAGTTAAACGTAGAATATTCATCTTTTAAACCAATCTGAGTGCTTCAAATGAGTCAAAACAAATGTGGACGCCGCTTATAAGACTCACTTTGGGATCAATAGAAAGTGAGTCTTATAGGCGGATGAGTCTTGTAAGCGAATAGGAAAATATAACTCTAGGTATGTATGAATTAAAAAATTCTTTAATTTACAAAAAAACGTATGTAATAGTTGAAGATTCATATGTACTGTACAAATACATACATAAATATGTACATATTTAATAATTTATGTAGGTTTAAAAAAAGTTATCAGTTTGTTTTTTAGTATTTTCTATCATTTCAAGAATGTATCGCTCGTAATCGGAATGTTTATCAAAATTGGTCCCATGGTGCTGGACAGCTCTCCTCAATACCCCAAGAGCCCGTAGAACCTCACAGTTTGAAGGTGGAAGTGCCATTTCATCAGTTTCATCTTCGTCAACATCGTCAACGTTCGGGACATATAATGAACTGGCTTCTCTCAAGACAGACTCACAGATCAAATCCTCAGAATAAGCCTCAGTGGTTTCAAGATTGTGGTCGATATCCATCCAATCCTCGTAGGTTTTAACAGTTAGATCTTCTGGCCCCTCTAAAATGCTGCCATATTTCTCCTTCTCCTGCTCTTCCTCTGTTTTTACAAATCCTCCGTGCCGGAAGCAATTTCGAATCGTCACATCACTGACGTGATTCCACGCCTCATTGGCCAGGTGTAAAGCCTCCAGAAGGTTGATTCTCTTGGCGAGGTCATTTGCCTTCAAAGTCTAATTTAAATTCGGTTGTGATTCCAAGGTTTCGTCTATAAGAGTGATAAGGTTTTTTCTAATTTTTGACCTGTAATATGCTTTAAAAGTGCGAATGATTCCTTGGTCACAGGGCTGCTTGGGGGATTTTCTGGAAAACTGAGTCTAATATCCGGAGTGGCGAGTCTTATAACCAACTTTTTTGCTGTGTATTTAGATACGTCCGGAACGTTCCAGCCGATTCTGAGTCTTATAGGCGGCTGAACCTTATAACCCATGAGTCTTATAAGCGGCGTCCACTAACGTAAAGAAATACTACAGATAAAAAATAAATTAACCTAATTGTCAGTTAGAATAGTTGTAAGCGATTAAAAAAAAATCCTTTTCTTTTACAGTGACAAGTTTTTTATATGGCTTTGTCTTCGTGAATTTATCGCAGAGTCTACAGTACTATTCGTCTGGGCATTCTATGACTGAGTGGACTTAATCAATGAGCTTAATGGAAATGTGAAGGTCAAGGTTACCATTCACTACTTCCATGTTATAGGTAGAATGGAAGAGATAAGAATGATTGGTTAATGCAAAATAAATCTTACTACATTGATGACTGTTTGATGCATTATTTATTTAAATTTATTTTTTCAACGAAAGTTTATATTTCATAGTCTTTCTTACATTTGATTTAACTTTTACATGAAGACTTGGTTAGCTCTGTCTGAAATCAGGCATTAAACATGAGTATTAAATTGAAAAAGAAGAAGAGACACATTATTCCAAAGGTATGCAACCTATTAAGATTTCTCTCATGAAAGATTAAAAAAAAAAAAAAATCTATATTTTCTCAAATGCTATTAAATAAAAAACTCACTTTTGCACAAGTCAACACTCTACTGCCATAGTTGTTCATTATAGAAAAACATCGGGATAATAAAAGTGGGAGATTACCTGTAATATAGAAATAAACATTTTTTTTTTTAGCTGGTGCGGAAGTAATATTTAGTGTACAGCAATGAAACCCAGATTTATGAATAATAACCTATTTTGTAGAAATACATACACACACACACGCACGCACACACACACATATATATTTGTATGTATGTATAAGTTGCTTGAGGTGGAAAGTTCAAATACAAATATTTATCAATAATTGGAAAACGTAAATAACAAACACACACACACACACACACAGATGGGTATCTGTGATCGGTTATCTCACTGTGTGTGATTGATAGTTTTTGATTGGGTGTGTCGAATGAAACTTATTTTATTTTACTCTTGAGACTGACCATATTTTAGCAATTCTCTCTCACTCCCTCCTTCTCTCTCATTCAGGCGTATTCAGCCAGAGGTAGTCTGTGTCAGCCATCGGTGGGCCAGTTTCCATATTCAAGTTCCCTGGTCAATCATTTCAACCCGTATTACGTAAACTGATTTATATTTATAATTAAAATAGTTTTTTTAATTAAAAAGTAAATTTTAGGAATAAATGGGTTGTGATATAAACAAGTTTCCTTTGAGGAAATTACGTTATTTACAAATTCTTGTGATTATATATTTTGAAACGAAAATTGAGTTATTTCCACCACATAATGTAAAATAAGTGGGGTAATGCTCACGTTGAACCTTATTTGCAGTGAAAATATAAATTAAGCAATCATTATCTTTACTTAAATTTGAAACATAGCAAACCCAGTACCCCTTGATTTATTATCATTATTTTTTTTTTTCACTTTTCCTTGCTCACTCCTCTATCTTGTTCCTATCAGTTATCACGAATGAGATATTAGATTGTCTCTAAGCCCTAATGGGAGTTATAAACAATGAAATTTTACTTTTATTTACAACGGGGCCCATTTTGTTAGGTATGCGAGAAGGAGTACCAGAGGAGTCCTATGAATGCCCGATCTAAGGAGATACGGTAACACTATTTCAGGAATGCCCCTGACGTAGTTAGGTCCTTACGGATAATAATATGAAGGCATTCTTTAGATATTATTTACTTTGTATAAGTACTCATAATTCTAAAAAAATATGCTTCTTCATCCAAACGAGTGTACTTCGAAATAATTTGTATTGGTTGGAACGAATTCATTTTGAGTTGCCTATTGTTTGTGTGCGCGCGCGCTTCACTCTCACTCAATCTCTCTCTCTTTGTTTGTGTGTGTGTGTGTGTGTGAGAACACATAGGCATAATCTGAAATGAATAACTTGCGAGGTAGCTGAACCGTCACAATTACTTGAGAAATTCTAAATAAATGCAGATGTCATTTCTTCAATTCTCATTAATTGCGGAAAGGAGTTTCTACAAAATAAACTTGAATTATAAAATTTACAAAGGTATTTTTTTTTTATGGTGGTAAGGAAGTGGGTGTAGAAAATAAGCCCGAACTTATTTTTAAATTGAAGAATATGCGGTTTAAGTTAATGGCACAATGTACAATCTCAATACAAGCCGATATGTATGTATGTATGTATATGTATATGTATATGTATATATACGTAATGTATGTGCAATGCCATTTTCTAACTTTTATGGAGTATGCTGAAGATTAACCTAAAGGGTTAGACATCTTCCTTCATCTCTGCCTGGCGACGATTATTCTATTCTATTTATTTAGAATAGAATAATAATAATTATCATTATTTGTCATTATTATTTCTAAATTTCCAGTTTTTTCATTATAATTCATCAAACACAATAATATAATTAATACAATCTACTTACTTTAAGGTGGCCATGTATGTTAAACTGGTTTTTTTTCTTCAATTAATTACAGAATGATATTTCTATTAACAAAAAGAAATAACTTTTTTTTTCACTTCAAAATAATNGAATATAAGAAGTGGTATGAGAAAATGAAAATCATAATTTTATTATTTATAAGGAGGGATTTGTAAATCATAATTAATAAGGCCAATGGGAGAAAATAATTTTAACGTATATTCCCATTAAAAATCTACTTGAATAGGTGAAGGCATAAAATAATTGTTATCATAACGTACCAAATCTCTTCTATGGATTGGACCTAGTGGGGATTGACTAAGAGTTTTGACGAATGGGGTGTCTAACGGTAGCCTGTAGCATTCCACCTGCTACAAAATGATCTTTCCTTTCAACACCGCGCCCCTTCCAGAGGCAAAATGACAGATCACGAAGGGGCAAACATTATCATTTCCCTTATTGATGATGCCAATATCGGAGGAAAAAAGGTCAGCCCTTCATCAGTCAGTAAGGAGGTTCACTCTTCTTGTATTAATCATATCTCTGGCCTTGACACCGGCCCTCCTCGGTCTCTCTAATTGTCCATGACCAAAATGGTAACAATCCGCCATGATACGTCACTGTCATTGGGAAACTCAGTCATTTGTTGTGAGTTCTCTCACTCAGGAGTTCCCTCCTGCTTATGCTTATCTCTCTCCTTCTTGCTCTACAGAAAATGTAAATAAATAGACTAGAAAACAATATGTCAAATCGCAAAGAAACTTCACAATTAAGCGAATTTCTCTCCATCGTAATTAATGAATATTAGTATGCGAACTATCCGTTTCATATAAACACCTACTGGTATAGATCCGATTTTGCTCAATAGCGATTTCAGTCTTCCTTCTTTCATTTAAAACCGACATGGGAATTTTTTTTTTTTTTTTTTTTTTCTGTGTTAGCCTCCCTTGCAACCACTCAGGGTCATTGGAGGGAGGGGCTATACAGGTTGCCACCCCATTTTGAACATCCATGGCTCAGGACAAGCTTCTATATTATAAATAAAAGATTGACCTGGGCGGGATTTGAACCCGCGGCGTCAGGATTGCGAGACCCGTACGGATCCCCTGAGCTATCCCGGCGCCCTACTGAATATATATTAACAAAACAAAACAATTGTGTCTTCTTAACTTTTAAATTAAAATTTTGGTTTTAGATATATTCCCAACCCTAATTTTTTTTTTCGCTGTATAACTCCTACTTCTCCTTTTTTATTTTATTTTTTTCATTTTTTTATTTTATTTTTTTTATAAAACTATTTTGAGCGACAATACTTAAACGTAAGTATTACGTACGCTGATTTTAAAAACATTTTGTACTTACACTTGACATTTAACATCAAGGTATGTAAAAACGGATAAGACAGAACGGGATCTTATTGGTCCCGTTTTTCATAATTACAATCTTCACTTTTACCTTTTTAATTTGAAAGTTCTATGACAAATTTAATTAAGAAAACAAAAACTATTTACAGTTCAGATAAGGCTCCCCTCCTAATTGTTCAATAAGGTGCATTTGGGCTTTAAGCAGGAGTTTAACTCTTAATACTTACTTTCCTTTTACCGTAAAATATTTCTTTTACCCAGAAAAAAAAAATTGCGTTGAGCTTATTTTTATAATTATAATATTATGAAGAAAAATAAACAATAATATAATCAATTATAAAAAGTATTGGAAAAACAAAATAACATTTTTTACTCGCATTAACATTTTATATCCCTTCTCCAACAGTTCGGTTACGCTCAGATAATTTGGTTACTCTCTTATATTTATTTATACTACAAGTGTAGGCCAAATAGTTCCAAAAATAGGGAGTTGGAAATTCTTGTTCTTATGGCAGGATGCTAAAAGACCTGAAACCTGGGTTTAAGGGTTAAATTATTAAGCCACCCTCTCGGAATTTTCAGGGGGAGCGCTAAAAATGGAGTCTTAGCTTTTGAAGTCATAATTTGACACGGTAATGCTGCTGTCTGCCCCGTCGTTAACTCTTGGTAGAACAATGCCCTCAGGTATGTGGAGTGTGGGTATTCTCTGGCCAAGAAAATATTTGCGAAAATTAAGTTGTCAAAAGTACGACTTTAAAAACTCACCTTAGCAACATTTGAGCTAACCGGTCGGGTAAAAACACCCAGTGTCTTTATGACGCTTCGTAAAAAAAATTCCTGAAATTTTCAAGGCTAAACTTTTTTATGTATTGGGTCATCCAAAAAATTCTATTCGGTAACTAACAAATAAATTTCAAATTATTTTTAATTTAAAGCGAAATTAGACAAAAGTTATAAAAATTAATCTTTTGCTAATTATTTAAATACAACTATGTAGGTTAAGCTAAACCTGCAAATAAAATATCGATTTTTAATGTTTTTAAGTTTGCAAGTAGTCTATTTGCAAACTGAAATAAATATTTTTCAACATATTTTTTCAATAAAAATACCTGTGTTTAGTTTTCAGTAAACTAAACATGTCCTAGTCCTTTTCAGTCAGAATTGGCTCAATAATGAGCTCAGCCTTTATTTTAGTGTTTAAAAGCGACATGCCATGTCGTTTGTTTTGTTTTTAAAGACATTGTTTAATGTCATTAAAAACTGAAAATTGTGGCCATTAGACCGTTGAAAGACACTCATAATCAGGCACATACACTCACACACACACACAGTAGTAAATTTTACTTACCACTTATATATTATTTTTTATATTTATTAATTGTAACGGAAAACTGTCGAAAAAAATGCCAAAACACTCTCACGAAAACAATCTCATTAGCAATGAAATTTTGCCTTCGTATTTTACTGAAAGAAGTATAACATACAGCACCCTCAAATATGTACAATTTAAAAATAAAATGAAATTTTTTTTTATCTAATTAGGAAATTCGAAAATTTTAAATATATTTAATTTAGATATATTTGTAATCTTGAACTCTTGGAAGTTTGATGGGATAACGATTGAAAATACCCCAAGAAATAAATCATATATTTTTTCTGTAAAATATTACAAAAATCTCTTATTCTTTAATTTACAGCAAGAACAGTTTGTGGTAGTAAGTGAGAGGTTGGATAATCTCAATTTCAATTCAATATTTAAGTTTGGACTCATTCATCACGTTCGACGATTTCAAAAGTATAAAAACAAACAGAAATACCGAATTTGGTTTTACTAGTATAAATATATACATATATATTACAACAAACCACATTCAATTGGTGAAGATTCGTTGGAAATTTTCAAAAATTACGTCTTAGTACCGATGAGAATCGTTTCTAACATTCATTTCAGTAATATATATATGTCATCGATGTATAATTTTACGAGCTAAAGGCAAATTCTTTTTTCTTCATTCATAGTTTAGAAGAAAAAATAGAGGTATCATAAAACTTGTGGTTTTATATTAATTAAATATATTGACTATATAAAGTGATTCTATACAATTAATATAAGTTATAATCATTCATTTTGCGGGGGAANATATACTGACTAAAGAATGACCTACGAATGTACGTAGGAAGTTAATAGTACGTCACACAGGAACTACGTAATCTATGCAGATTTCCTTCTAAATCCCGCTTTCATCTCACTCGATTAAAAAAAAAAATTATTAATTTCAATGTCTTACAATGAAAAAGCTAATTGCTGAATTTGTTTTATATTTTAAAAATTGGAGGTTCCGCCAAAAGTTCGGAGTTACATTCTTAAATATCTTCCTAAACATGAGTTACAAAAATTGTATTGAACATAAATATTACAGAATTACATCTTACACCTTTTTTATACTTTAAATTTTTTTCGTAGCGCAAATAACATCAAAGTCAATCTTAGCGCTACGGCTAGCTTTTATCGATAAATGAATGCCTGTCCTGAGCCAAGAATGTTTATAATGGGATGGGAACCAGTAGATAGCTCCTTTCTCCATGTCCCTAAGTGGTTGAACGAGATTCTAACACGTATTATAGAAAATGCTAAAGATTTATTTTTTATTGCATGCTGCAAACTGAATAAGTTTGAACGAACCTTAAAGTATTCTATACGAAGGGGTTGAAGAGCTATATCTCATAATGTAGTAACTTGACATAATGGTTTTAAAATCTATGAATTAAAGCGTCCGGGTTTTTTCTCTCTTTCATTCATATCGCTTAGGGAAGCTAATGCCGCAAAAAAAAAAAAAAAATCAATCTGATTAAAGGGGAGTAGCGATAGCTACTAATGCATTGAGATAAAAGAAATGCAAATTTTTTTAGATAGCAATCCCAAGTAACAGTATTATTTCTTTTACATGTGCGCCAATACTACGCGTGCACGATTGACAAGAACCTCTTTTTTTTTCTCAATCGATATTTCACTGGGTTGAGCTGAAATGATAGGTTCCTCTCGAAGAGGCGTAAATCAGGCTAAGATTTTAGCGGACGCCTCGGGCGGGGTCGAAGAACCTCCCCCCAGACAGGAGTAAGTATTCCACATACTTCGAGAAGGCTCGCGGAACACAGACCTCAAGATATATGTCGGCCTCTACTCGTGTCGAGTCGTCTGCGGATGATAATAATGACGTCAGTGTTCCCGAAACTAGAAATTACTTTCGTCTATCCACTGCTGTCTGAACACAACTCGTGATGAAGCTGTTCCCACATGACCTCAGGCAACTGTAGTGAGCCTGGCTTTGGCATTGAGTGAAATATATTCTGACAATATGTTAACTCATTATGGAGAAGTGTTATATGTGGAATTACAATTGAAATTTTTTTTTTTTTTTAATGTGAAAATTATTAGCTAGTGAGTTTAAGGTATCTATAGTCGTATCCTCTCTATTTTAACTCTTGTGAATTTATATCTCCAACTAATTGTGTTCGCTCTTCGGTTGTAACATTTGTAGACCACAATAACTATCATTCATAAAATATATACTTTTTGGATACAGTCTTTGTCAAACTTTGTGAGGAAGGATTGGCAGGGGATGCGGTCTTGGGATTTTGAAGAAAAAAAATAGTTTGTTAATAAAAATGTTTTTATTATTACAAAAAAGTCGTCGTAAATATCCATGATTTAGTTACTTTAAAGTAAGACAAAGTCTCTCTCCATCACACCCTTTGCCCTGAAGGCCTGACATTTTGGCAATAATAATCGAATTTGCGAAACGTTGGCAATAATAAAAGCTTCTTCATTTTCAAACTAGTTTTCCTTTCTTCAAAATTCCCAAAATAAGTTCCCGGCCAATCCTTCCTCATAAAATATCTACACTACACTAAGATCAGTGATTAATACTTCTTTTTAAGTGATAAATATTTTTAATGAATTGTTTGTCTTTAATGTAAAACAACAGAATTCCATAAGGAACCACGTAAAAATAAAAGTAAATTAGTAAAACAATTAAGACTCATTGAATTCCATTTAAGTGACCGACCGAAATCCCAAATCCTGAAATTTTTATAATGACATTATGCAACCGATAATCTCTAATAATCGAGACAATCCTCCCTAATTGTTAGACAGGAGCTTTGAAGGAAATTTGATCATATTTAATATAATGTCATCCCATACATTATGTATAATCTCTTCTCCCATCAGCCTACATTGTGATATAATTTTCTTAATAAAAACAAAGTAATATAATTTGCATAGTTCGGTGTTTACAAACTGACCAATTTATAATTTTGCAATTTAACCTTTTTACAGATAGGCCGCTTCCGAATTTGCTTCAGCTCGAACGTCTTAATTTTGTTTTAGGCCATCTTTATAGCTATTTTTTCTTCTTCTTTTTTTACAAATAATTAACCCATAATAATTATAACTGTGTGCTTTTTCAATAAAAAACTTAGTTTTTTTAGTGTATAAATTATTTAATCACAAAAATGTATCCTTATTTTTAATTCACCCCCAAAAAAATTTGTATTTATTGTTTGTCAGTAATTTAAAATTATTTTTTCTTATTACTATATGAGTTATTATATTATATTAGACCTCCATGTAATGAAAATTTAACCATTAAACATTTAATTTAATTTTTCGAACTCTTCTTCCATATAACCTGAAATTCTAGCCAACTTACAGCCTCTTGGCATCCATTTCTTACAGATTCTTTAGAAGTTTCCCATTATTTTTAATTTAAGCCCGAAAGTTTTTATTCTCTGATGTCAGACCTTGACGACGTTCTTACCATCTTACAGTACCTTATGGTAACTCTGTCAAGAGAGAGGAAAGGATTAGAGAGGGGCCAGAATTTACAATGGTATTTGAGTTAAGAAAAAGTATTTAGGTAAAATTTAAGAAAATAGGTGTAAAATTTAATTTTTTAACATCCCTTCTGTATAAATGTTTTATGGAAAAGCTTGTTTAATAAAAAAAAAAAATTGTTGCAAATTTCTAATAGGGTAGAGGGCTTCATTACTCTTCCTTCCCCATCAGCCGGGTAAAGTTTAGTGGTCATACCCTTTAGTTTAATGTCCTCTATGGTTTTAAAATTATCTGCTTGAAATACGCAGCCTTTGCTTGGCGGACTTTTCACAACTATCACTAATGATTCTTCTTCTGCCATCAATCGTAAACCCACCGAAATCTCCATCTACAGAAAACTCCATTATCTAAATTTTTCAAATCTCACAGTTCATCCATTATATGTCTCTAATCCATTCAGAAATACGATAGAAATATTGGGATATTGGAGGCATTTGTAATGAGGCTTCATCTGCAAACGCTTTAAGTCTTTTTTAAATAGAATGGGTTGATGTATTTGATCATTTTTCGTCATCATCTCTCGTCTTTATGCTTGCAATAAAGAGGGTGAGCCACGAAATCAAGTCTATTGAACTAAAGGTTTCAAACATTTATCCCGATTCAGAAATTCCGTTGTTTCTGTTCCAACCAGACACAAAAAGTCATATCCTTATAATGCTTTAATAAGAGCTAGTTTAATATGGGTACAACCTTCTTCGTAATTAACAACTATAAAGCAAGTGACTTTAAATTCTAATAAGATTTGAGGAAACAAGATAACTGTATGTAAAAAGGAAAAAAGGACCATTAATAAAAGCAGGATCTGGCCCTCGTTACTATTGTAAATACGCCGTGGGAAACTCTTGATGAGTAAGGCCCGCAGAGCAATTAGGTTCAGACGAGTTGCTATATTTTCCGAGTGACGTCACATCCGCTTTTCACAGTCGGCTGGAAGCTGTCTTGTCTTATTTTCGGAGGGCATTGTATGCTTCTTGGAATCTGTATCTGCCGTAATTTCAACCCATCTGCGAAATAGCCAATTCATCTAGAAAATCCTTGAATTTTCGGCCGAATGGCCTTCGCTTCCGCGCAAAGGTTCTACCCTATAGAATGTCTCACTTGCCATAAGTAAAACTTCTCCTCTCTCAAATGCTATCTCTTTTCTCGTGTGATTCAGGAGACTAACGACGCTATCGATATATTGATACGAAATGCCGCCCGATCCAAGAAACTGGGAACAAATCTCTCTATACCCTTTCACTAAAAAAGAAATTTACATATATTCACACAGAAGTGAATATTCATACATAGAAATATATGTATTAATGTGCGTGCGCTTATGTACGTGTGTGTGAACTGTTCTAATTATGCACTAAAGAATACATTTCACTTTACTCTATTGTCAACCAACTGAAATTTCCAATCGAACTTATAAAGCGACCCAATAATCCCTCAGAATTGCTATCTCAAGTAGTATGAGTCTATTGTAGGCCTGTTCAAGATCAATGAATGTCCTGCTGAATAAATTAGTTCTGGTTTCGGCCAGGTTCAAAATATTTAATAAATACTCCAAAATTGTTCGGTAACTATTTTATTATTGCCGAAGTTCCGACTTATAAGTCATCATTAGGGCGAAAGTGATGTCTGGAGAGATCTCCGAAGGAGGTACAGTTTAGTTCTGCACTCTGAGATTTGACCATAAACCTCCCTCAGAGATCTCTCCAGAGATCACTATCGCCCTGATGATGACTTACAAGTTAAGTCGGAACGTCAGGAATAATAAAATAATTACTCAATAGTTTTAGAGTATTTTATTTTTCTGATCCTGACCAAAACCCTGATTAATTCCTCCAGCAGAAGACCCGATGGCCAACGAACCTCCAATCATGTCAATGGATGTCCAGCAATATGTTTCGGACATGACCTGTCTGTACTAAATTCCATTGTACAATTGATCTCCTGCTGATGTTTACCTCTGATAGGCCATTAAATTTACGCCTGACTGCTATATTGATTTATAATTCCTACCAATCCCTAGATCACCTTTCTTAAAAATGAATCTATGAGTAGAATTTCCGTATCTACAACAAGAGAGGTGGAAGAGTGTAAAAACCTGTCCAACTCCTGGGGTAGAGCAGTGCAAAATTTCACTAAACATCTTAAATTTAACGTTTGTTAAACTAAATATAAAAGAAGTGTTTCATTTCTTTTATTTTAACCGCTTAAAATTGAATTTTGAATACGTAGAAAGTTGTCAAGGATTTTGGGCCAATTTCACTTAAGTGTTATGTTTTTAAAGTACATATCGTATTATGAAATATCTTCCAAACTAATGAAGATTAACTTCCAGCCATTAGAATAAAGAATTTGTATACATTTGAATTTATTAACTCTTAACGAAGCAAGACGACTTTCTGTAGTTATTTGTTTGAGATTATTGATAGCAGCTAAAAATTATGTCTTTGTTATTGTATATAAACTATGAATATTCATATATTGTAAATTTGATTATTTTCTGTTTTATGGCTACATAAATTATTAAAAATTATATCATAGCCTCAATCAGAGATGATTGAGAATATAAACTCTAATTTCATTTAATATGCTCTTCGATTTAACAAGCTATGGAAATCATTTAATTTTATTTTCCTGTGTAATTTTTAAAAAACTGAAATTTTATTTATTCGAAAATAAAATATAAAAAATTTTACAGTTAAAAAGCCTATTATTTAATAGTAATTATATAAAAGTCAAATCATGTAACTAATTTTAATGGCTAGAAGAAATTGAATTAATTTGAAAAGTTTTTTATGAAAAGAAAATCTGCAAAAAGAACACTTATGACGGAAATATTTCTTATTTTATTACATATTTAATTTAATGTATTTAAGTATAATTTTCAATGGTTTATCAATTTCACATTGATCAGAGGTCAAAGTTTGGAGTCGTAGCTGTTGATTTAACAATAACAATATGATGGCGATTTCTTTTGCCTGGATAAGAGTGAGATTGGTATGGTTGTGAGGAATAACTTGAAATCTGTTCATCAACTTCTGAGAGTAGAGGATCCCCCCAGACACAGCACCCGGCGAGAAGAGAGAGAAAGAGAGAGAGAGAGAGAGAGAGAGAGAGAGAGAGAGAGAGAGTGAGAGAGAGAGATAGAGAGAGTGAGAGAGAGAGAGATAGTGTACCGCAAGACAGAGATAGCCGAGAGAAAAGTCGGTAAATGATGGAGCCGGGGCGGTTTGCTAGGAGTAATTACTTAGAAATATGGTCAAAAAAATAATCTTAAAATCATTAAGAACATTTGCTAATACATAATTAATATTATATGACCATCTCATATATCTTAATATTTATTTAAAATTTAAAAATAGTATTGTGTGTCAACTTTACTTAAATTACTACACCTTTAAAGCTCAATAAACCAAGTAATTTTACNTCTATAAATCAGTTCTATAAATTTTTCTCTATCAACAACGGAGATATTAAGATCATAGTTTTTGGAATGCTAGAAAAAAAAATTTAGTTCTACATACCTACATAAAGGGCTCTTTTGAACAAAGTTAATAACTTCACTTCGTTAGAATATCATTCAATTTGCTCTTTCGCTACTTTTACTTGTAAAAGAGTCAGAGATGTGCTAGAGAATTTGGAGAAACCAATGAATGAAGAGATGTATAGTCGGTTCTCATATTACTGAATGACTGCTTGAACTGAAATCTCATTGGAAAGCGAGAATCAGCAGGAGTCCGCTCGCGTGAAGGAAATACCCTCACTCCAGCTCTGGCGAAGGAAATATATTTAGCTTTCAAAACTGGTGGGACCACATTTGAAAAAGTCTGGAAGACTGACAGAAATCAATTGGCGTCCAAAAACCAAATCAACCTTTTCCTAAAACGATGGACAGTAATGTGTCCGCTGGGGAATTTTAATGGTCAATGAGAGATAGTGTCCAACCAGTCCCCAATTGCACATCTTACTGCCTCTTATTATGGATTGAATAGAAATCCTACAGATATTAGGATAACACAAATAAGTTTACATTAATTAATCGAACACACTATTAGCCATTTTAGTGGCTCATCATCAGATGATAAGGTATTCAGATATGAGCATTTTATTTCTTTAAATAATTTAAAAAAAGTTAAGTAAATATAAAACTAATCAAATATTTACAATGCACATGCAAAAACCGGTTACAAGAGAAATTTTCTAATTTTTAAAAGATTTCTGACAACAGATTTTTAGAAGAATTTATTTTAAAACTGAAATTATCTGAAAATGCAAAACTTCCGCTGAAATTGATAGAATACAAATAACTTCTATTTTAGTTTTGATAACTTGAAATTGACAACTGTTAATGAATTTGAAAATAATTATTGTTCTTTCATTTGATCTATCGACATTAAATGGCATTATAAATAGTAAGCTTATATTTATTGTTGTGAAATTGTATGAGCTGCACATTTATAATTCCTTATCTTGTTGAAAGGTAAATATCTTCAGGTACACTTCCAAGGTCTCAAGAAATATTAATAAGTACTAGTAGAGAATTTTTTGGGGGGGCTTGGTTAAGGTTAATCTAAAAACTACAATTTAAAAAAATGTATCTTACAATGAGGGGACTATATATATATATAATTCTTTTTGGAAGATATTTCACAGCAATAATTTAAAAATATTTCGACCACTTAAGAGAAATTGGCTCAAAAACCTGGGCTACTTGTATGTATTCAAAATTCAAAAAGCTTCCTAGGACTGATACTAATTGTAGTTGGCTCTTCTGATGGGTTAGTGGGACGTTTCATAGAGCCAACGGCTAACAAGACCTTTCAGAGCAAGATTGTTCAATACCACCCACATTGTTTAAAATCTTTCTACTTTAGGCGGTGTATCAGAATGATGCGCCACACGTGGTAGAATGAAAGGGCGCTCTTATGACCCGGTGAATTGAGGTATTTCAGCTCCCACTCGCCTGAGGAAGACGCAAGTAGAAAAGAGGTACTGGAGAAAGGTCATGAGAGTACAGATCCCAGGAATGTCAAATGATCCGATATCATGGACTTCTCAGTGTATTATAACACTATCTTCGACATCACTCTAAAGTGAATATCTGAAACATGGAATATTGATTCCCTCTAATACTTTAGGGCGCAGGCAGTGAAGTTGGACCTTTGAAGAAGAAGTCTAATCATGAATAATGCAGGATCAGTTCCGAAATGAAGGGAAAATGGATGTCAATGATTTAATCGTGATGAGAATAGATCAACAAGATGAGAGAGTACGGTTGACGTTTTCCACAAATAAATGTCCATGGACGTTATTATTCTGAAATATCGCAGGAGTTGAAGAAGAAAGCGACCTAGGGTATCCAAAAGAAGATTGCGATAAGAGATAGGATGTCACTTATTGTGGTTCTTTGAAGTAAGTATTTAAATTAATAAATGTATTTTAAAATTGGCCATCAGGCAGAATCTACAAAAATTATTAGATTTTCCTCGTCTGTTCGTTCCATCAAAAAATTTACAATGAATAATAATAGAAGTACATGACTAGACTATGACTTTTAAAAGCCATTGGGGGTCCAAGAACAATTGGGTAAAATTGTCTCCTCCCTGCTTCCGGTAATGATGATTTATAAGACGTAACTAGTCTTCTTTATTGCGTTCAGACAGAATATCATTGACGTTGGTCGCATCCAAAACTCTTAGAATTCATAAAGCCGACGACAATAGCCAATTTCCGTCACCTGAATAGGGGACAGCCAGCTTCCCAAAGCCGATCCGCAAGAGGAAGAAAACCGACGAACCATAAAGGTCGCCCAGGCACTAATGGGACGAGGGAGTATTGCAGTTTACAATACCTCCGCCACAGAATGCCCAGAGGACTCCATTGGCAAAAAGATGAGGGCGGTAAAAGACTCACTTCGCTCCCCATTATCAGAACATAAAGGATAATTATGTGTGAGTGGTGAAAGCAAGTCCTCAACCTGCTTGAGGAGCAAGAACATAGCCCCAAGTAATAACAGAAAATGTTTCATACATCCTAAATAGCCTCCAAAACATTTCATTTTTTTCTTTCTGTAAGTCCTCTTCAGAGACATAATTGCTGTATTTTACGGGACCCTTCCTCATCATTTTGAATAACAGAGATCTTGAATGGAACCAAAACGAATGGGAAGAAAATGCATCCTTTTGCAGGGTTCGGAGAGAGAGTGAGAGATAAGAAGCTATCAAGTTCTCTTCTTTATGGAAGCAATTATATTCATTGGAATAAACATAATATTACACTCATAAGACAGCTTTTCAGAATAAAACAGTTTTATAATACAATAAAAAGTATTTCCGCTATATACAACTAAAGTACGTACTAATTATTAAGAGCTTTAAATTTTTATGATGGGCAATTTTGATTACACAGCATTTATGCAATTTAATAAAAATGTATCATACTGAACATAAAAATAACATATCTCAATTACTCACGATCTTTAGCTTATATACGACGTTTTTAAGAGATTGCCTGCTTTATATTAATGATATAATTCTCATTAAAGCTTCTTAATTAGAGAGTATAGAACTCATTTTTCATTGTTAATTATTATTTCTCCTACTGCTAACACAGTAATATCTATATCTATGTATATATATATANACTCTCGTCATTTACTTTATTTAATTTTAATTTAAAAATATTTTATTTGGTTGTGGTTTTTTATCCCACGTAAATTTTAAACAATTAATGAGAGGGAATAGAATAAAAAAATCTATCTGTTCCAGCCAGGAATCGAACCTGGATCTCCTGTTATCCGGGACGGTATGGGATCCCAGCCTGATCTATCTGTCCCAGCCAGGTTCGATTCCTGAAATTAAAAGTAGAAGAAGCCATTGACCTCTTTCCTACATAAGAAATAAAACTAGGATACTCACTGAAGAAGGTTGCAAGTGAGAAGAGTGTTTCTGGTTGTTTATTAAATAAAAATTCTTTGATGTGAGTCCTGTTTTTTGTTATCCATTTGTGTACACGCCTTTCTCTAATCCAGTTATCAGCACACGGTTGGTGGTCTCAGTTTACGACGTTGCTGCTCTAAATTTATTATCCCCCCATGGAAATTAGTTTTAGAAATTCACAGGATTTCATTCTTAAATCCTTTACACATGGTTCCTTATTTTATTAAGTACGCGTAGCTAAAGGGCTTTGTATATTAGTGCTCGGCTTGATTTTTTTTTTATATCGGTTATTTAGTTATCATTAGGCTTCCGCCTTGTCAAATATAAATATGTAAACTTTTCATTAGAATGGCCCGGGAATTTAGGAGGCGATAACATGAATAACAAAACTTCAGCCAATTATAACCAGCGATTAGCAGTTTACTTTAATACAAGGAAAAAACATAACTATATTTTACTACAGAAATAAAAGTAAATAAAATGTTAATGAATGATGAATTAAAATGTATGAGGTATTGGAATTTTTTTTAAATTCTGGCATAATATTGAATTATCGGGGTATAAAAGCTTTTCATTAAAATATTGATACCTTGAAAAATAAATAAAATAACACCAAAATATTTCTTCCACTATTGAGTTGATTAAATTAACAAAATTTGTTAGCATACACCTCATTCATCTTCACAGAAGATGGTATATTTACTCTAGTGGCAATCCAGTTGCAGTCCCAAAATGCAGCCAATAATATCTTAAGTTTTTTTTTACCATTTCTGTTCTATATATAAAAATAAGTATTTCATAAATATTATACATAGTATCTTATGCTAATGTTTACTTTAGCACTGACTTTATTGAAACATAAATGAATGGCTTATCTTATCCCCCTTAACTGTGGCTATCTCATAATGTATAGCCATCTGAGTGAGTACCCACGCGCGCGCGCGCATACTAACACACTCACGCAAATAAAAATAAATAAAATATCCAATGTTGGCGAACTACCTTTGTCGGGAAACTCAAACTTGAACTAAAGTACACGACACTGCCTTATCGATTATTATTATTTGAAAACTATAATGGACATATATCTGGATTGTACTACGGATTAGAATTATCGGTTGGAGATGCAAACTCCTTGTCCAATTACACTAAGAACAACCTCGAGATCTCTGTAGAGGATGATTAGGAAGTGTTGTCATTAATGTTAGTTGGGCATAGAACATGAATGGGATGAAATAGTTTACCTTCTCAAAATAAGCGAAATGCAAAGAATAAATAGAAAGTACTATTCCTACTTGTATCTACTAAGTAGAGCAACGTAGGAATAGTCTGTTCATTATTTTCGTAAAGTTTCATACACTTCAGATATATTTGTCTTACTCGGGGTTTAGACTCGGAGTAAAGTGCGGGGAGTAAAAGCAGGAGAGCAGGAGACCCGGTTGAGGTAGAAAGATGTTTAATAATAACTATTCCCTTGCATTTATTTTACACTTATTTAATAATGATTTAATATTCCGCAAAATAACCTACAAACACCTTTAAACCGTCAGACAAAATATACCAAAACTGGTCCGTGTCGTGTGTCTCCCTATGTGTGTATTTTAGATAGTTATGTAATGTATTGTTATAATATAAAATGGTGGAAATGTTTGTTCCTTAATTGTGAAAGTGCTGAGTAGTGAGTTCATGTAGTCAAGCAGTACACGATTTTGTTTTGAGGTGTTATTGATGCATATAAGTGGAAAAATAAATAATTAAGCTCTTAAAATTATAATTTTCAGTTCTGGCTAACTTCTAACCCTAATTTTTCAATTTTTCTGTAGCCTATAATATTTATTTTGTCAATCTAAAATTTTACCTAACAAAATATGAACATTTACACTTCATACTTAAATGACCTCACTTAATAGTCCAATTTTGCTCCATAAGAAAAGAAACATTCATATAGATTCAAAACCTGTATGACCGATTTCACAAAGAAAAAGTAAAAACGGTACCTTTAGAGCATTGAGAGAGACAAATATACGTTTACATTTTATTGACTAGTATTATCATTTTTAGTGTCTAATAGGTAAGGAAAATACCAAATAATTATGAAATAATCATTTATGATAACAACCTCTTTCGTTAATCTCTAATAAATTTTAGACTAAGGGAAGAATTAAATAGGGTCTTCCTCTTCGCAATTATATATTGAAGACGGGAAATGTAGAGACGATATTTGCTGAAGTTTTCTGCAAGGTCCCTCTAATTTAACATAAGTCTGATAAATTTCACATAAGCTAATTCAACTGATATGTATTAAATAAATCATTATTTCTCTGTCTTCCTTTCGGACGAACGTGACTCCATCATTTCATCAGTTATACACTGCAGTAATATATATAAATCTTTCAAGGGGACATGAATATTAATGTTCGGGATGACAAGTTGGCTGCTGAGAGCAATAAAAATATACATATATTTCTGTCGTTCCAGTGGATTGACCTTTCCCGTAAGGACTCGAACCGTGCTCACTTCGTTATCCTTCGTTAACTTTTCTAATACCTGGAAGTGGAGGGAGGATTTTAGTAGCCCTATAAATGGCGTGTTTTTGATGTCACCTTGGGTGGTCGGTCCATTCCCTGCACCCCTATCGGCTCTCATATAAGTGAATGCTCAAGTACCAGTTCACTGCAGCTGAGGCACTTCGTACATTAATGGCAGAAATACCTTTACTCCTAAATGAGATCTTCGCTCTCCAATTTTAACTCGTATTATTTTCCTCCTGCCTCAGCAGTTGGGCAAAGTGCCAAAGTAGTAGAGTCTTTTGTCTTTTAGAACAGTTTACCGATCCAACAGTTGAGGATCATATTCATAAGGTTCGTAAGGCTCGTTTAATAATATATATATATATNCCGACACACATGCTTATAATCTTTCTTATCGACTTACTTTACAGACCTAGTACATTTTAAGCCACATAAACTGGTCTTATGTATCTCTGTTGTGAAATAAAGAAAATCGTTCTTTATTCCTTCATCCTACCTTGTTCTTGGTCTCTCTTTTATGTCGTGTTTCGACCACTGTTGTGTTTTATATATATATATATACCTATATATAAGAGAACACGAATCTAGTTTCCACATAATCTAAAGCACAATTCCAGCCCCGTGATTTAAACACTATGCCTACATTACAAGCTATAATCCAAACGACATAAGCTGTCGGATTATAATCCTTAACGACGATGTAAGGGTCAGTTAAGAATAGTTAAAAGTATATATATATTCAACATCATACTATTTGGTAATTGAATTTATTCTCTCGGCTTGAAAACCATTAGGACTCTTATACGCTTGAAAATAATTATAGAATTGAATGAAAAAATAATTGCTATATGACTTAGTGGGATAACTTGCAGATGCACAAGTGACCAGTGAGATTTTGAATTTTCTACGAGAAGTCGGGCTCGGCTATCTTCAGTAGGGGATTTATGTAATGTCAAATTATTTAGTCTAATTTAAGAGTTCTGATGGGATGGCTAGATGAATCTTCCCAAACTGCCTATACGATCTTTGAGTTGGATTTAGTATTGACTAAATTGAATATTCATTTAATAATATATAGTTAATTATATGGCTAATAAAAACTAGTGATCAGCTTGGGGAAAAAATTAGTTTTTGTAATAATGAGTTCTGAATAAGAGAAGTAAGGGAGATAGAGAGCGAAGATAGAGAGAGAAGAGTAGTCCATTCAGTATTCCCTGTCCGAGACTTCTGGTCATAAGTCGGGGAACTTCAAAGCCTGCTCAATAGATAGTGGGCTAAATTATGTTGTAAAACAACTTTCGGAGGTGTTAAAAACTACGAATCTCTCTTCTACAAGGCTCACTCTCATTCCGAATAGGTAATAGTAGAGGCTGCTCCCTTCATATTCGCGCCGAAGCCATTAGAGTCTGTTGTGCAAGTTTCGACGGATGAGAAGTGTGTTAATTGAGCCAATCTTTCGGTTGTAGCGAAGATCCCTAGATCCCGGGGATATAGCTAGGAGAGAGATTAAGGGCCTTGGGGCTCCCAAATCTGCCTAGATGAGCTTCAAACAGTCCGCTGCTTTCCCGACCCCAACCTAATTATACGGCCCACACTAATTCT
Organism: Oncopeltus fasciatus; assembly: GCA_000696205.2. NCBI lineage: Eukaryota > Metazoa > Arthropoda > Insecta > Hemiptera > Lygaeidae > Oncopeltus > Oncopeltus fasciatus. Next base: position 251,904 of record KZ807007.1, read on the forward strand.
TACATCAGTGGGAGAACGAAGACTGATGAATTGGGTCTTGAGTTACTTTCACTTGAAGTCTCTAGGCGATTCGCATCATGGAGGCCTGGGTAATAAATCAAACCCATTCTATGTGTATTTATAAGTAAGAACGTCTCGACATAGGGGTATCTTTCGCATAGTAAGCCATCCGTATTAACACCCGGATAACAGCCACCCCCTCTTCATTTCGACATGATTAAGGCCGTGTGTAATTTATCTTACGAGAGTGATTCAACTACTCCAATTCCATTCTACCAGTACCTCAAAGATTGAATAATGAACAAATATAAATGATAGATAATTAAAGATTTGTGGCTTGTTATGATACTTAAACTCACCGTAAATAAGTACTTTTATGTTTATGAATAAGAGAACTGATACTCTTACTGAACAACTTTTCTATTAGGAATAATAATTAAAAAGGTTACATATGTTGCCACATAAACCAATGGCAAAATCGATAAACATAGTGATACAAAATTCTATACTAAAAAGTACACAGAGAGAATTACTTAAATACAACTTGGAATGAAAAGGACATAAGATTGTAATTTATTTTATAGTTTTTCTTTTATGATATAAACATGATTTAATATGTAATTAACCTATTGGAAAAAAAATCTGAATTTATAACAATTTAAAGTGAAACGACTTGAAACATATGAAGAGCTCCGATCGCCAATTGGTTGAATAAGAAGATTGACTGATTCAGAAGTCTAATTGGTGGAACACAATAATGACATAGAAAAAGTTAGTAACTTCTTGAAATATACTCTAAAACTTGAAGACTATTTCGATTGCATTTAATGTTTAATATGTAATTCATAGATATGTAAACTTTGATGAAAACTATTTAATTCTTTTGATAGAGAAATACTTTTATAGGGCCCTTATATATTTATATAAACTTTGAAGAAGATTGATTTTGACTGTAGTTGCGTTGTTTATGGGGGCCTCACCGTAGAACTAGATGATAAACTTAAGCTTCTGCTAAACTGTTTTATCAGGTTTGTCTTTGGTTCTCCGAGGAGCGCCCACGTTACAGAGCTGTACTTGGTAAGTCGGGATGGTTATACCCATCTTACCGTAGGCAATATTTCCTTGTTCTCTTCTCTATCATATCATATTTTCCCATTCCCCTCCCTAACTCTATGATATATTCACTTTCAAACCCTCCATACTTTCCCATCCAACCATATCTCGACTTTCCGACCTTCATCCGCCCTCTTACAAATCTGCTGCATTTAGTCGCTTCTTCCTCTTTCAGATCCTCCAGGCTCTGGAACTCGATCCCTCTAAATATTTGTCACTCTTCTTCGCTCGCATCCTTTAAATCCCAGCTATTTCAACATCTCTCTGTACAATCGGGTATCAGGAACTGCTTAACTGCATCTTGTTTAATTTTTATTTTTATAATGATTAATAGTTATTCTATTAGTTTTGATTTTAATTGTTTTTCCTTGTGAAGCACTCATTTTCTTTTTGTGCCTATATTTTTTATTGTATTTTTAGTTTTTTTTATTACTTATTTGTTTTATTTCTGTATTTGTAAATATTATCATAGTTCTGTTCAAAATATTTTATATCATTAGTCTATTGTTTATTTGTACTTTTTATTTTTATTTTTCAACTAGGTCAGAATCAGCTATACTGTCAACTGAGACCTTTTTGATATTTAAGGGGATTTAAGCCCCAGAAAAAAATTATTTTTCTTTCTTTTCTTTCAAAGAAGAGAATTAAACATTTTGTTTAGTTATTAACTCTAATTAGATGAAATGTTTAATGGCTAACATGGGTCGATTGGTAGAGGGGGTTTAGAGGAAGGTCAAAATTAAAATTTTTATATCTTCGTTATTATTTAAAAAAAATATACATATAATGATATCAGTGAAAAATGTATCATTTCTACTTGAAGATCTTCAAGACTGTAAATTAGAATGTTTGGCGGGCCTTTTAATTTTTTAAATATTGAAACTAAACTAGGCATTTAAATTTTTCATTGAAATAATTCATTTTTAATTGAAATAGTATGTAGGAAAATGAACAGATATGTCGTCATTTACTCAAATATATATA
>KZ807007.1:280135-297703 GCA_000696205.2 Oncopeltus fasciatus
CTCTCATACCTTATATTCTCCGTCTTCATTGGTTTCTGTACATCATCTCCCGTTGGCGAGCGCTTTCGGACATTGTCCATCTTCTGGCCGAATACATACGTTCACTGTCACGGTCCGTATTCAACTGTCAAGAAATAATAATAACCCTTTAGATTATTTACCTGACACAGCTAGTTAAGCGAAGGTATTACTAAGACAGTTGAATACGGACCGTGACAGTGAACGTATGTATTCGGCCAGAAGATGGACAATGTCCGAAAGCGCTCGCCAACAGGAGATGGTGTACAGAAACCAATGAAGACGGAGAATATAAGGTATGAGAGTACTATTTTTTTAGTCTGCGATAAAGTCCAGTATAAGAAAAGCGTAAAGAGTAATAAATTTAGAATATGTCTCTGAAAAAGTTTTATCTGACGAATCAAAGACAGTCAATTTATTACTAATTAAATATAAATCATTGTCAAAATTTCTATAACAAAAGATAAAGTATAATCATTAATAAATTTGCATGAAAAAAAGAAAGTTTAATAACTATATGTAAAAGAGAGCCAGGCCGAGAAACATATGTAAACTACAGTAGGGCCATATATCAGGTTGCACCTGCCGTGTTTCATGTTTCCGTGGAGTAGCTCGGCACTTTCTGGAAAAGGGAATACAAATCGTCAGGTGGGATGTATTCAAGGCATAATCTGTCTGGAAGATAACCTTCCCACCGTTCTCCAGCACTTCTGAAGAGATGGAGCCGCCCGAAACCCTTCTCACTCATTCCATACTCTCACGGACATTAGAGGTCGAACAATAAGCCGGCAATATGCTCTTTCAGTGTCTAATGTTGTCCTTTATGGTGCCCAGTATTTAGTATTGCACAGGAATCATAAGGCATTATTTTCACATTAATATTAGGAGCATAGATTATTTACTGCCCACGTACATTATCTACCTTCTCAGTGATTCTGAGTATGCCATTTCTAAATTTTTTATTCGTTGGGGCGGCTTGTTCACAAATAGGTCTGGAACTGGTTCCAGGATCGTTGCTGCAGACGTAATGAAAACTAATAAATTTGGGTCCCTGGAGGGAACAGGATTTTACTGCTCTTATAATCTCCCTCCTTCACTCACTCACTCACTCTCTCTCTCTCTCTCTGTTTGAGTAAGTGTGAGTGTCTGTACACGCTCCTGTGTTAGGGAATAAAGAGACCAAATTTGTTATTTATTTCTCTTTTTAGATACCTTTCGATGAGTTCATCAGTTAAGAAAGAGTCTATATCTTCATTATTGTTGCAGTTATGAAAAACATTTAAACATAACAGTTGTAAAAATAATTTTTCAACACTAACATTCTATCGTGTCATTCATGTAAAAAGCATATTATAGAAAGTATTCAAAATGAAATTACGAGCGTTTGGCGGGACCCCCATTTTTAAAGCAAATTTCCCACAAAATATTTACGTTTGGAAAATTTCAACAGATCTTCAGTAATCCTACACTGGAAAAGCTAAAATATGATCCCTTTTAAATAATATCTTATATATACGCTTAGCATCCGAAATTTGTTAAATTTATGACATCAAATTCGGAATTTAAAACTCTTTTTGCAAACGGTTATACGAGGTGGTCAATGGCTGTAGTCAGTTTAAGGTGTAGAGTTTAGAGAGAGGGATTCTTAATTTCATCATTATTATTATTATTATTATCGTTACGAAAAAAGTATAATAAAAAATTTGCGAACATTTTATAACATTTATATACAGTATTGTCTTAGTTCAATAAATACCAATACCAACCATTTATTTATAATTTAAATTTAATAAATCGAGTTTAATTCCCATTATGTTAATGTGTTGGCCGTCCGCAGGAGATTTTAAAGTTTACGCTAGTTTGCTGATAAACCGTTACTTTTATTTTTTAAGAGACTAATTCTTAATTTTTCATTTAAATGAAAATATTCATTTTCACCGTAAAACAATTGATTACAACTCCCAGTCAAATAAATAAAATATAGGATTCAGGCAAACTCTCACTCCTAATTGCTCAATTTCGCTACCGAACTCCTCTTTTCTAAAAAAATATAGATTTCATTAAATTCAAAATTAAATATTTAATTACAGTCAAATCATCTTCGAAAGTGTTATTAAATAGGATTTTCTTGTTTATAAATATAAAATATTTGAATTTTTTACGATTTACACCTTCATATTTCTAACCTGTTAAGTCGAACAACTAATTTGAAAAATATTGGGTTAGTAACTGATCTAGGAAAGGCACTAGTTAAAATAGCCAAAATATGTAATTTTATTTTATGCGATATTTGTGAATAATTTACTGTGGAACGTAATTGATATTTTAATAATTCTGATAATTTAAAAATAGTTTATCAAATTTACTTTAAATGTCCATTTTCTGTAGGTAAGTGATTGGAGAGATACCATACCTTAAAAGTAGAGGGAGCCAGGCTCGCGGTGAGGTGCTTAGTTCGGCAAAGTGAGTACAGGTAGCGCCATAGAAGTGGCGTGTGCCCGGAGGCGACCAGCCACGCGACTACTCTTACCCTGTCTGCTCTCACTTATCTAACTGATAAGCCAGCATGTGCTCAACAGGATAAAGAACACCATGTAAATACTTATTTGATCACATTTTTTATTTTATTTGCACAACTACTTTTTTTTTATTATTAAGAATACTATGGAAAATTAATTAGTCTGGAACCTTGTTTTAGTAGTTAAGTTTTAATAGAATCCTTTATCCTTCCGAAATAGAGGTAGGTTAAAATATAAGTAGTTATGATATCAGACATTTTATCAAACATGGATGGTTTAATAGTTTCTGAAGAAATCGGAATCCAAGGACACTTATTTAATTAAAATTATGAAACAAGAATATATTTAATAAAGAGTCTTATTAAAGATAATAAAGGTGCAAGTTTCAAAATATTTAGCAATTAATTATATCTTAAAAATCATGAAGGCCTCAACAGGAATAAAAGCTGGATTACTTTTAAATATTTTTATTTAAGCCATTTTTAAGGTGTACATAACGTAGAATCTTCAACACAAGTCTGATTAATATCAGTTAGCTCCAAACATATATACTTATTTTTATATTGAAACATACAAAACCGCCCACCAATGAATGTTTAATAAACCAATATGGTCATTTTTTTTATGTATGGGATAAAAATAATAAGGAAATTCAATATATATATATATTTATATATAATTTAATTGCAGTATTTCTATTGTATTTCTTATATTATTTTTGATGATATATATATCAGTTTTAATGTGCCAGGTAAATGAAAATCTTTACAAGTGTGGAAAAACAGGACTGTGGTTCTTGAGTTAACAGTTTTTAACCCGAGGTGGTCTCAGTGGCTATTGGTTAGTACTCAGAAGATGCTGGGTAAATTTGACTTAATCTATCTCCATCTTCTCTATTAAATCGTTCCAATATTATTATATGTACCGCCGAAGCGAGTACGACTAGATACTAAGCAGTAACTATATACCTTTTATGTGTGTGTGTGTGTGTGTGTAAAACTTCTCATAGCTTCTAATTAATCACAATAAAAATCGGTATTAGTTACTATATATATATATATGAAGAATTCATTAACAAGTTAAATCGTGCCAATAGGGCACGGGTTCAACAGCCAATTTTTAATAAAAATAGCTTCCTTAATATTTAGTTTTCCTTAATGGAACCTTCTTGTTTCATGATGAAGCCCATATTTTTTTGAAAATAAATAACAAGTGCTGGTTTCCTGAAACCATAAAATTTCACGCACACTCTCTCTCGTGTATTTATATGCAAAAGTGTGCATTCCAATCTCCAACAAAAGCCATTTAAATTGACTAGCTGATCTGACATGATAACTAATCCTGTTACCCTATACAGTGTAACACTTCAAAACAACGAGTAAAAAAAAATGTATCTTTATTAATTTGTCAAAGTGACACAATTGACTGTAAAAGCTAAAAGAGGGGGGATTTTTTTTTTTTTTTTCCGGAATGCCCCAGTAGAAAGTATGTAAGAAAATTGACTACATATCAAATGCGGCCAGAACCTACAATCATGAATTTCTTTTTTTATTATATAAATGTTAAAAGGTATATTCAGAGAATCAGAATGGAAGGAATATAAATGAGAGCATATCAGAGAAGTGCCACGAAAGCATGTTCTATATTTCCTATAAGATATCAATTCCAACTTCCAATAGAAGAATCCGGATCAGACGAGAGAGAAAACGACGCCTTTGGATAATCAGCCGATTAAGTTTTATTATTTCGGACACTTCCCTTTATCTAAATATATACGGGCGAGTGGCTCCACGCCCCGGCGCCGATAACATCTTATTTGGCACATTCGCATTAGCCCCCTAATTGTGGGTGGTAGCAGTTTGGAAAGCGTTCCGTGTCTCAGATTTGCCGGGGCGAAGATCCGACAGCGGGGAGTGAAAGTTGTGTCCAGCGCGATTCGACGGACAATAAACAATAAGACCATTCGTATGATATACTCCTCTGGGGCTAACAGGTGGCCGTACGACCCAACCGAATGGATCATTGTCCTTGCTCAGAGACTTCTGATAATAATTGTTTTGCCCCAAGGGTTTACGTTTGGTCCTATACTCAGCTAATTTATAGCCATATTCAGAACTTCTCAATCTTGCGCAAAATTACATTATCTATTGGTAAAATATGATTATAGATTTACAAGATTAATCACAGATTTAATCAAATATCACTAGCGGACGCTGTGAACCGTCATTAGCTGGCATTTTGGGGCAAGGACTCCACAAAAATTAATGTCTATTATTCAATATACGATATTTAATTAACTCGGAAAGTTTCTTCGAACATAAAGTTTGCTATAAAATTGTTCATATATTAAATTAAAAACATTAGGATTGATTAAATAAGACAAACTTCTTCGAACGAAAATGGTTTGCCAGTTTATCTCATTAGCCGACTATTTTTTTAAATTTTAATTTTGGCAGAAAAGGGTACAAAAGTCGATTATCTCGAAATCTTTTGTTAAAAAATGAAAACGAAATGATTATATATTATTATAAGATTAAGAGCAGATATTTAATTTGTTTTTAATTGATTTATTGGCAGCAGGATTAATAAGTATTAGATAATCAGCTAAAATAGTTTTAAACTAATAATAAATGCTTTAATAGTGAGAATTTTTTTATTCTTATATTTGCAATATTTTTATCTAATCCAAAGAAAAATTCTTATATTTATTACCTAAGAAAAATAATTTTAATTTAAGACTTAAAATCAAATAGTGTCCTAGAATTATTTAAATAATTCTTATTATTATTTATTATTGCAAGCGATGCAAATTAAAATAAGATTTTTTTTTTTTTCTGTGTTAGCCTCCCTTGCAACCACTTATCTACAGGTTATCTACAGGTTGCCACCCCATTCTAAACACCCATGGCTCAGGGCAAGCCTGGCGCCCCTAAAATAAGATCTGAGATGAACATCATGACTTCCTCAGTAAATCACTGGGATCAGACTTTGCAATATGGCTAGGAATTAGGAATTCCTCTCCAAACAGCTAGGTTATCCTGAAAATCTTCAGCCTCATCAAAAGTATTTCCCAGTCACCTCTTCCTTCAGGAGTAGCATTAGAGTTCAGTCTTCCATTCTCTTTAAACAAGGCTGTAAAAAAATTTTCGACTTGATATAGAGCACAATTAATAAAGTATAAGTTTCAAGATTTGTTTTTCTCTGGTTTTATTGACAATAACAGAAACATAAAAAATAAATATTCAAAATACTCTTTGTTTAGAGTGACTTTTTTTTTTCTAAATATAAAATCTTATCTAGAAATGATTGGTTATATTTCTGAAGTGATTAAGTTAATTTATATAAATTTCAAACTGTCTAGTTAATTTCAAACATAAACACAACTACTGGGACGTCAGGGTAGCTCAAGAGACTTGTTCGGGTCTAGTAATCCTGGCGCTGTGGGTTCAAATCCCGCCCTGGGAAAGCTTTTATCGATAAATAAAATTTTGTTTTTAGACAACCTGTAGATAGCCCCTCTTTCCATAATCCTAAGTGGTTGAAAGGAGGGTTTTACTAATAATTTTTTAGACATACTTTGGAACAATTAATATTGTATTTAAATTTTTTTTTTTTTAATCAGTGATTTTTTTAAGAAGCTCAGCTGATCAAAAGCCATTCATTCCAAGTTAAGTTAATACAATTACAAGATGCAGAATGGATATCTTTTGGATTAGAAGGATTCATAAGAAAATATTCTTAATTATAAAATCCTAGCAAAATTTGATCTTCAACGAGGTAGCAACATCTTATTTCTCCAAGATGAGTAGTGATAACCTGACAGAGGTCCTAACTGGGACTTGTGTATATTTACATCTGATCCTACTAAAATTTAATAAGTAACCTTATCAGATCGTCTCATCTTTTCTCCTTCCAAGCCTGTTTCTCGGGTTGTAAATGTAAAACAGCCTACTGAATGGTACAAGTCCTCTGAGCGCCCGCTTGGTGTCGCAGAGTCACACTAAATTTCTCTGACTGCTTCATCCTTTCAGAATGAAGAAGGAAAGACGTCCAATTCTCGTACAGATTTCTTTCAGTGATACCTGGGAATGCCAGAATAATTAAGCCAAAGAGTATACCGTTATCTCTGAACACTCCAATTATTTTTTGGCCTTAAAGAATAAAGTGCACTTAAGGGGGAAAAAATCTACAGAAATTGTAATAGTAAATCTTTTCTACTTCATTAAGTTGCGTTAATATTTCTCAGGATAACATAACATTAGTTTATTTTTAAATAATTTACGATTATTGGAAAAATGGAAAAGTGGTCGCCTATTTCATCAATGCTCACAAGTTTCGATTACAGGCTAAAAAGTGCAACTTCATTGATGCAATTGTAATGAATAATAATTCAAAACTAATCAGCATGAAATTAATAGTAAAATTGAATAACCCATTGAATTATAAACTCAGTCTTTCTTTATGTGTTAAGAAAAAATGAAGAAATTAAAAAAAAAAAAAAACTAAGATTATACCATACCTTCTATTATCCGTCTTCATGTTGGCGAGCGCTTTCGGACATTGTCCATCCTCGTGGCCGAATACATGTGTTGACTGTCACTGTCTGTATTCAACTAGGAAAACTGCAGAAACCAATGAAGACAGATTATAGAAGGTATGATAGTTCTATATTCATTGGTAGTGATAATAACCCTTTAGATTATTAACCTAAGATTATATCCATAACTATACTTTTAAAAAATATTACAGTAAAATATTAAATTACTTGTACATATAACTCTTTATAGATAAAATTTTCTATAATTTTTTTTAAATCAATAATTCGGGGATGAGAACATTATTATTATTGTNTGGTAAATGCACCGGCCCGGATAGCAGGGGATCCAGGTTCGAGTCCTGGCTGGGACAGTTAGATTTTTTATTCTGTTCCCTTGCACTAAAAATTATCTAAGTAATACAGTTATAATTATAATTTCATTTTTTTTCCTTTTTTGCTGATACTATTGTAAAATTATTTTCAATTTAAAGCTCCAATGCGAATTAAGACCTGATACTACTATGAATGAAATAATGATATAATTCAACAAATTTCATCGCTCAGGATCTGCGTTAGCTTAACAGATTTATCCTGCTACACAATAGATACAATGATTTACAACTGAAAATACTAATTGAATTCTTAAAACAAAGTAGTGGGGAAAATTTACAAACAAGCTAAAAGGTACGTACCATTACTAAGGCTGGTTCTATAGACTGTACCAGAGAAAAAAGTGGGAGAAACTTAACCTTTCCTAGTTGCATTCCTAAATATTTTAATAAATTTTTCATGTAAAATTTTTGCTTTTTTGAAACTTTTCCCAGAACTACTATTATGATTCTGAATTTTCGCCATTCTTAAAATCTGATTTTCCCCTCATTGGATTGCAGCCAAAAATTAATTTATTCAGTGGTTCTTACTGATGATGATTTCAATGTTTTTAAAAGTAGAAGACCCTCCATGCTTTTGAAGATAAAATCTGAGGTTTTATTATTAAACATTACATATTACCATTATTATGATCTATAATTTTTTTTAAATCTGTCAAAAACGAAGGTATAAACGATTTTAAATATAGAAGACCCTCCATGCTTTTGAAGATAAAATCTGAGGTTTTATTATTAAACATTACATATTACCATTATTATTTTCTATAATTTTTTTTAAATCAATAATTCGGGGATGAGAACATTATTATTATTGTTCATCTATTGAGAGCAGTAAGTGGAAACCAAAGTACTCCATAACATCGCTTATTCAGTTCATAAGAGTCAGCAGGAAACGTTATGGGAAAGATTCTTGCTTATGCAAAAGGTACAAGTGCAATGATCCTCTTGGTCACCTTCAGGCTTTAGGAGGGCGTTTGAAAACCGTAGGATACCAAGGAAACGAGTTGATATTTTGGATGTCTGTGAATATTGACTAGGAACAATTAAGGAAAAGTCTCAAGACACTAAAGGCATGGAGACACAGGTGTGTTTCTTGGCACATAAGGGAGTGTTAATAAATAATGTTAAAACTAACTAAACAGTAGTATACACGAAGCACTACTTACCCAACCAGGATTCATATTTTTCTTCACTCCGTGTCTTCTGATTTATATTAGTCCACAATGCACTCACCTTACCGACTGTCCTTCATCTCTTCTTTTTTCCCACACACACTCTCCTTCTTTTATACCATTCCTCTATTTTTGTAATATGTAATATCTAACATCGAGCCACCAGGCATAAGAGTAAAAACTATGGACTCCACTCGATATAAAACTTTATGTTTTACATATCATTAGCGCAAATTCAGGAAATCGATTAATATGCCAGCTCTCCACGGTACTTATTTATTTCTCGGAAACAGCTGAAGCACATTTTTTAGTCATAGTCGATATATATACATATATTCTCAATTATCTCCTAGTATGTATGTGTACAGAAGCATTCAATTGCATTGGAACATTCAGAGAATGATAGTTTAAAAAATTCTGGAACATATTAATGTATTACTAATAGAGATTTACGTAGTTTACAGATCAGCTGAAGTGCTCGTAATTTTCGGCTTATCTCTATAGGTTATACTTCAAATACGCCGTTTTTCTCGAGCGTGTTGAGAAGTGGGTTTTGAGCACTTTCTTCTGAAGATAGCCTATGTCATTTATTAGAAAATCTTTCTTGTCATAAAATATAATTGTAATTATAAATGTAATTATTCTTTTTAATATTTGATGGCAGGGGTGTATTCGAATGGGAAATTTTACTTAAAAATAAAAAATCCTTTTAATCAGGGATAGATTACCAAATTATTGATCTTTACATTGGGAAATCTGGAGTAGTCTGCACTCACTATAGAAGAAAATGCAACCGTGTTTGAATGGAAAAGGCGAAACTGTTGATGACTTCTTTTTGTCAAAAGTATAGGCATGAAAACTCAGATTAGGGCCGAGATTATACAATGTTTTACTAATTATAAAACAAAATCTGAATTAGTCTTAAATCAAGCATAAAATAACTGATTTCTACTTAAGTAGAAAGAAAGCTATTTGTTTGGTCACCCGTCTGGCAGTTTTATACAGAATTTAGAGTAGAGTATATTATATATATATATATATATAATATACTCTACTCTATATATATATGTATAGTATATATATACATCATAAAGCTGAATATTTCGTTCCGCTGAAATGAAAATTATCTGTAAAAAAGTGTAATGTGTCAATTAAAATAATCATCATTAATTTTTTTGGATCCTCTTCTTTCATCCTCTACAAATAAATTGACTGGCTTTAACCATTAGGGCTCAATACGAATTTCTATCAATTGTTAGATTTATGTTTTATCCAACTCCTTATTATGCTGCTGACTGACAAAACAAAATTGTATTTTTTTTTCCTTTATTTAAAATTATTAAATTTAGCTTCGCTTGAATATAAGCTGCACCCCATAGAGTATGATTTTACAATTTAATTTAGGGATTGATTTCGTTAAATAACCACTCAAATCTTACCAAGTTATTCTATTTTAGGATGTTCTCTTCATTAATGTAATTTAAATATTTTAGAAGAAGTTAATTGTAAATTTACTTGAGATTATAGGTATGCCTAAATTCAATTATTCCGATACCAGTCATCGACGATCAGATCAAGACCAAGAGATGAAGGGAATAAGTCCCGACATTTCATATAAAATAAAATTGCTATAATGCTAGGGTTAAATATCTCCCCCCCCCCCCTACAGCCCTTTTATTTCATTCTTCCTTCGCGCCCCCTTCCTTTGACCTATTGCTTACTAACACTCCTGCTCATATTAGATATTTGAAACCTTCTTAGTTCAATTAAACCACTAGACCATAACCCGTAAATCACTTAAGTAGCCGGAATCTTAATTAAATAAAGCACCATATCTTAATCTTTATGGAGCGATTATAAAAACTATAGATTATCGTTTTAAAACTAAATTAACGCTTGCATAGTAGAGGAAGCGTCACGACCGAAAGTAGACCGGGCCAGTACGGTTACCTAGAGCTACTCTCCGTTCCAAGCTCGAGATAGGAAAAATAGTTTCAAAAATAGATTAAAAAAAAAAAAAAAAAAAGGATTAGAAGAGCCGGCTATTAGATGGAATTAATTGTAGCAAGGGCGGCGGGAAGGTGAGCCTAAGTTCGCCGCGAGGAGGGCTTTGTAGTTAATGGACGGGATCCTGTACACTTATCACGGCCTGTGAGTGCACCCACGTTATCAGCCTGTTAGTTATTCGGTCTGTTAGTTAACTAGAGTTAATTAGAAGCCCGGACTCTCGGAGCAGGCAACGTCAGCCTGACACTATTTTCCACTTTATGGTTTTTGTCAAGGGGACTAGAGGTTATTCAGGGGTACACGATCAACAACCTGTCCGCCGTAAAGGAGACTGAACAACCCCCTTGCTCGTGGTCACTTTTCTTCCAACAGCAGATTTATCCTAGGTTCATCCCAAGCCCTCAGCTTATCATCGGCTTTTGGAAAATTTTAGTCCCTTAGAAAAGACCAAAATATAGTTCTTGAGATAAATATATACGAAAATAGATTAGTCTCTGTATGCTCTACCGCCCGCCAGTTTTAACATAAAGCTGTAAAATTTAATATTAAAGCTTGTATTTGAAAAAAAAAGAAGTTTAATAAGCTCTTAAATGGAAAAATATGGAAAAATTTGTGGAGCATAGTATACGTAAAACTTAATTTGATATTCCATAACATTTTAAATATAACAAATTTTTTTTCAGCAGTAACTGATTCAGTGCTTCAAGAATTAGCTACATTTCCCAGAGGTAATAATGATCCTTTGCCACCGAAAGTCGTACATTCTACCGTAATAATAAATTATTGTAGAACTAAACTATTAATTTATATGAAATAAAAGTAACTTGTTTAAAAATTTTTTTTTTTGTTTTTCGTTACGCATTGGGGATGTTATATTCACACTGGTTTATAGGAAATTGCATTAGTAATTAAATGCAAATGACTATAAAGACAAGTACAAAATAACTTCAGTTCCAGCAAGCCAAGTGGGATGAAATCCGTCAATTCCTTGGCACCGGTCATTAATCAGCACATTTCAACGAAATGTGCCCCAACAGTGAAAATACATATAATGAAGGCGTTCATTGCAATGAGAAAAACTATTTTGAAGTTTTAGATCTCTCATTATAACATAATACTTTTTCATTAATATAATCATGCTGTTCCTACTTATAACGAAGTTATTACTAATATTATAATCTTTAATTGAAAAACCTACCCTAAACCCGAGTTAACGGAGACTAAATTAAAAAACAATTCGGAATGTTTTGGAGATGAATTCAGTTTAAAAAATAGACTTTACGACAGAATACTTATTGTCCTTTAGTGAATCGAAAGCTAAATCTATTTTAGTAGGGAAGTGAAGAGTAAAACGTCAAGTGTACGAATATATTTATTTTATCAGAAAATTAAGAGGAAATTGCAAGTATGTAGCTGAGGTAGGTAAGACCATCTCCAACGAATAATAACATAATAATTCCTCCGCGGAAGAAGAGGATGCCAGAGGAGCCACCCAGAAATGGAAGTAGCTCATTTTTTCTGAGGCCGGCTGCGGACTCCTGAGGCAGGTGTCTACGGCACGGGCCCGTCTAATTCCGGCGAGAAGGGGTTGTAGGGATTGCTCCAGAGTACTCCTCGAGTCATTACGGCTTCGGGTCAATTTACCTGCCAGTCAAGTGAATCAACCCCTACCGAGAAATTTGAAAATTAATCACTTTTCAATAACTTCCTTAGCCTTGGTTTCCTCTGATGGATTGACCAAAGTCACGTTGGTCCCGGCTTTGCACATGGGATGTGGGGGACGCGAATTTAGTCAAATGTCAACGATATGCATGGGAAAGATATTTACTCGATCCCAAGTTGGAGAATCTCAAAATAAGATCCTAACAAAATTTTACTCACACACATACATGAGAACACACATATAAATCAGCAATACATCCGAAAATTGTAAAATAAAGTGGCCGAATTCAGCATTTTATCTAATTTTTAATAAAATTTAGTTAAGTACAAACATCCGTAGAGGGGAGGTTTTTAATGAAGACCTATTTGAAAAGTCATCAATGTATTCTTTGCTAGTAGCGTTACGATATAATTTATAGATCATAATATAAGCGAAACATATTTTTTTAATGGATAATATTGATCTTTCAAATTTTACAGAAATATAGTTTTTCTTTTTGAAACAAAAATATCACGTTACTGAAATGTATCAAATAGGGAAAATACCTATTTGAGATGAATTTAAAATAAAAGTAGCTCATAATCTTTATTCCAAGGCTATTTAAAAATAAAATAATAGAAATTACAAATTCTTTTATTTTATCCTTTGGCTATTTTATTTCCTTCTTATAATCAATTAATTCATTCATTGACATTCATTGCTCAAAGAAACAAGTGGTGTCGGATGTCATGCGTTAGCAAAAGGAAAATTGCTAATTTAAACCGCAGATTTCAGTTTCACTTGACATGAAGTTACGTGTTTCAAGCAAGTACTGAAACACAGAGTCTCTCTTTGCTCACTTGAATAAATACAAATAAATTACTCATAAGATTTTACAAACTTTTAAAGGCATAGATGACAATAAGTAGAATCGCAAAGACTGGTAAGGGAAGAAAAGAAGCGAGTGTCACTCTCAACGCTCACATTCTATATTTTTGTTTAAATACCTTATTAAAAATGTTACAGTACACAAACCCAAAAGAGAATATTCACCAAATATATCAAATACATTTTTGCCATACCACGTATTATAGGGATGTTTTAGAGGATGGTTAATTTCATTTAAATGGGCCAACGTTTCATTCGTTCGACGGTTAATAGTAGAAAATATAATTACTGAATTTGGCTTCAATATTTTTGAAAAATTTGTATGCCCGAATTCTCGATGTTATAATTGTAAAATATTTTCTTAAGAATCCTTTTTCGTAATATCCCAGAATATTAATATATTTACATATTGTATGCAAAACATACATAACGTTTTACTTAATATATTATATTCTTTATTTGCGCTGATAGCGAAGTTGATGACAATTAGGATTATCAAATAATATACTTGCATGTATTTTTCTTTAATTTCTTTCATTGATTACATCTTCCCAGCTCAGTCGCCTTTTTATGAGTGTTCCTGCCTTGTTAGCTCTAGGTGCACCTAGATTAATAAAGAAATAAAAGAAAAATATATGCAAAGTGCAAAGATTTAGATAGTGTTTGATAACCTTAATATTCTATAAATATTTTTGTAACTGTAATAAAACGGAAGCTGTTGGCGATTTTTTAATTTGGTCTGTCTTTAAGCCCAACTCTTCTACCGGTATACAAAAATAACATTATATTTTTATAATTCAACTTGATGATGTGATGATGTTTCAGTATCAATGTGTGTGTGTGTGTGTGTATTGCAGAAGTTTCTTAATCACATCACACTCTTCTATCGTGAACCAATCTGGCAGCAATAAAAATAAAATCTAAGACTGAAATTAAATTTATTTGCAGAAGAATTTATTGTCAATCATCCCGACATAAGCATTAATTGTGAAAGAGAACAACAAGATCCAAGGACGGAACCGGATCGCAGAAAAGAACTGGAACTAATGGAACCCCCCGAAAAAACGATATAACTGAGGAATGTTGCCCCTTGAAACTTATCGCGTGTTAATTAATTCCAAATAGGCCATGGACATTTGCAAATAACTATGGTGGAGAGGTGGTGGGGATAGAGAGCATCAGAAATTTAGCAGCCATTGAAGTTGCAGATGCTACCAGAGGGACATACTCTCTCAAAAGACTCACCACAAATAATAGAATAGTTAAGAGAAAATCATAACCCCCATGAAATCCACAAAGAAAATACGTGGCGGATTTAATCATTGAGAGAAAGTTTTTCTACAAATTACAGAATAACGGATTTATACGTTTTTTGGCCTAGAAACATTAAAGTTATTTTAATATATTTGAAGGTTGAATCCATACAATGTCCTGATTATAGTCTATTTTACTTTCTATGATTTTAAAACAGGATACTGACAGCACCCTGTTAAGTATACTTTCGTCACATATGTTATGCTATTTAACTTGGATCCTTAATACTGTTCTTAAATTATCATTAATTCCTTACATCTCCTATAAAGGAAGGCATATTTATGCAAATAAGTTTAAACTTATTTTAAGGGAGTTACTGTAAGTAGGAGGGTTGAGCACACCAACTCCAACTTTGAATCTTCCTTGCCTACCATGGCAGTTCTTCCTTTTGCCTTTCAATAAACATTGGACAATTTGTCTTATTTACATCCGCCATTATTGAAACAATAGAAGAGATGCAATCTCGAATAAAGCAACTCAAGTGCAACAGTGTATGGATAGCCCAAAGAGTTGGGCTCAAAGCACATCCTTAAGCATATAGTAAGTTAAAATAACAAAAAAGCGAAATATGTAAACTGAAGCAAAGTTCCATCCAACCGATTTGTAAATGATACGTTCAATTATAAATAGGCGTAATTATTACATTTGATCTCTGAAGTTTGAATGAACCAATGAGAGAAACTCAATCATTACAGTTTCATTTATAATTATCTTCCTTATTATAAGTTTATACTAGAATTCTTATAAAAAATATTATAGAGATACACAGAATATAGATTATGATAGAAAATCACATTTAACATATTGAAGTAGTTTGTATTCTCAGTGTACTACTTCATTTCACAATGACCGAATTTATCTCAAAAAGATTGCAAATGAAAATTAAATGACCAAAGTTTCGCACAAGGGTCTTTTTTGGTAAAATATTGCACTGAAAATTGCATATTAGATTTTATATTTCAAAAATATAAATCGATAAAATTTTTGTAGGTAGAACATTCTTCCTCGTTTGTGTAACGAAAAAATGAACACATTTGATGATGGTTTTGAAGAGTAGTCTCGTAATAGACATTTTCTTCTCAAATGCAGTCCTTTTTTAAGTCTTCACGTAGACAAATATAAAAGCAGCTAAGTAAGAAATTTGTCAGTTTTACTTCAATTTTTATCTACTTTTATTAAACGACATAAAAAAAACTGGTGAAAACCACAGGTGGGATTGATTTCTTTTTTCCCTCATATTCGTACTCTGTTTTCGACTGTTGGGCTGTTATTATTTAAATTATCGCTGTTTACTTATCTATACAAGACGGGTATATCTTTCAGAAACATCTGCCTCTCCCCGCCTCCCTCCCCCCCCGCTCCTTCCCGTCATTACGAAAGAGAGGCCACAGCTGCGGTGTCTCAGGGCGGCGCGGATTGGCCGACAGCGGTCCCGGTAGGCGTGTCCGTCGAGTACCCTTGGTCCGTTATTGGTCGGCCTGGCCGACACACAAGGACTTACCCAATAATAAGGTTACCACTGCGCCCTAACTGTGTGCTCCAGGGGTAACTGTATCTGGTGCACTTCCTGTCTGCCAGCTCGGCCTTGGACACTCATTCCTTCTTCTCCAACAGCTCCCGCCTTTTTACCCACTTCCTAATCCTAATCACGTGGAATCCTCTACAACTTACCAAATTTTAAATCAAATTTAACCATGTAAAAGTGTACTTCCCAAAAATTAATTTAAATTAATTAATCAATGTGATTTGTTAACTATTAGATAATTTAGTATCTTAAACATTTTGGGATAATCAAATAAAATGCCATTGAGATCATGTAATACAATGAAAGGCTGGTGAATGAAGCTCAGATAATTAGAATAGAACCTAAACTATTTTTATTGTAATGAAGCACTCTCAAATTGCTTACAATAAACTTCCTTTTTCCTCTTTAACTTTTAAATCAACCACATTCTGAATTCAACAGTACTTAGAGGAACAATAGATACTGAGCTAATCACTATTTTTCAGTTCTCATCTTGATAGTTGAAAAAAAAAGCAAACTGAAACAATGTACTATGCAAACTGTCAATTACCCTAGAACTTACTATATTAATTATAGTACAATTAGCTTTTGTTAGTATCTTTCGTAGAAGTTAAGTTGTTCGCATACTTTACATATTTATATCTGTCCTCGAATACAATTTGAAATATGTTTAGCTGGGCGTGCAATGATTCATCTTTCGTAGGCAATTTAATTTCCCCAAGAGTACGTTTTACCTTATTTTAATTTCTTATTCTTATTATAACGAAAAAATGTATGCCTATAAAATTATTATATTAATTAAATTTTACTTTATTAATTATATAAATGTGTTTGATACACAAAATGGTAAATATAGGTGCTATTATGAGTTTCTCCAAAAAAAAAAAAAAAACTGTAATTCTTCTACAAGGAGTTATCTCAAAGTTCACGGATAAACTAGAGAAACAGCTCAAGAAGCGGCTTGGCATACAATTTACTGACAGTTACAATATGTGCATATATGTGTACGAAGAAGATTTAAACATGGAGGGTAAGTGACTGATCGCAAGGATGAAGTCTGAGGACCTGAACTGTAAATGATGGAGGAATGAAGAGAGAAGTAGATTGTGTCAACTCCGGAAAGACGAGACACTGGAACATGTCCTAGCTCAGTGTCAGATACAGGCCAGCAATAGAAAGGGCTGCTAAGGCACAACCACCCTCACACGCGATGAAGCAGCTAGCCAAGTACAAGACGTAATACCGGAGATACCTCATTGACGATTATAACTCCTAAACCATATGATGATCGTCATCCGTCATGATTTAGTTTCTGTAGAGCATGAGCCTCCTCATTACACAATTGCCCTGATGGAAGGCCTGAAATTTTGCCCAAAAATTTAAAAAAATGTCTTTGTTTACAATTCAGTTTTTAATCCATCAGCTCACAAGACCAAATTCCTGACTAAACTCTCCTCATAAATGTATAATATTAGTATTTATGAAAATAAGGAAAAATGTACTATTAACTAATATTAATAAATTATAATATCAAAACAATATAATTATATATTTTAA
>KZ807007.1:317032-337776 GCA_000696205.2 Oncopeltus fasciatus
TATATATATATATATTATATACACTCACACACTTTATATGTAAACATATAAAAATATTAAATACGAGACTTTATAATGAAGATTTAAGAAGTAACAATAGTGGAAGAGTCCAATAAATAAAACAACACTTTATATGTTATCGTTAACATTACCATAGCAGAAAATTACATCACAACAGGATATGATTGGGGATTCAAAAGGAAATAAATATTCAATTCTCAACGCTGATAAAATATAAGCTTAAAATTATCAGTAATTTATTTATGAATCGATTTCAAGCAGAAATAATCCATCTTGGGTGTTTTCATTAGGAAAAAAAAATTCCGGCATATTAAATTTTTATTTATACACGTAGGAATCATTTTATTTACTTCATTCAGGCCCTAAATAAGTGACAAATATATCATGAGCTACAATTTCTTCCTATTTTCATATTTCTCATTAGGAATAAGAAATCCTACTGCGTCTGGGTCCAACTAACATCCCTAAAACAATACAATGATATCAAAGGGGCATGAAATTGACATAAATTCTTTCCTTTTTTTTTAATAAGAAGTAAATGCGTGATGCTTATATGCTTCAAATAAAAATTGCCAAGTAGGAATTAAAAAATGAAATTGATTATTACCAATGATCGGTCTAGCTCCAGAAGAAGCTGGAGGGCTCTAACGAGAGGCGATGTCCCGTGTCTGGTGTCTGAGGAAGCACTGATTGCTGCCGAACTTTCTTTTTGACTCTTTATATCTCGGACGGTGGTGGTGGTGGAAGACCGAGATCGTCTTTCTCCGCTGAGAGTTTGCCCTAGATCCTGGGGGCGGCAGGTGTTCCGCGGGCACGCGACAAGACTGGCTCGCGCTTCAGGCCGGACATCTGCGGCGTGGCGCTACGGCTCTCCCGATGCAGACTACAGAGAGCCGGGGGTCTCCACACCTTTTCGTTCCTAAGAAATAAGTCCAATATTCGCTTGTAATGGAGTATGTCATCTTGATTTCCCAACAAAACAGTAAGAAGATCATTCCCTCAGCAAACCTTCGGTACTCACATGTACAGCTGAAGGACCTTCCCATATATGTTTCCGAGCAAAGCAATATCGTTCCCTAGGGCTTACTCAGGCAAAGCTGTGGGATCTTTCCATCTTCATTCTCCAATCCCCATTCTCAGAGAAAGCTTCGAGACCCTCCCATTTTCATTTTCTAACAAAGCTCCTTTCCGTTCTTCAACATACCCCTCAACCGAAGCTCATACACACGCATATATTCTCAAGTAAAGCAGTGATGTTAATCTGTCGACTACGTATCTCTTACAACCCTAATTACTTGAAACGTTCACAGCGCTCACATCTTCATTCTCCTGCAAAGTAGTATGACTAATATACCTGCATTCTAAATTAATGCAGTACTACTTTACCCACTTAAATTCTTCATTTTTATTGTGTATTATAGCCTAATTCTTTAAGTTGTTTGACGAGGATCAAGTAAGTTGAATTTAGAATAAGCCTTCTTTAAATTACCCCGAAGTGCGTGAATAGCGGAATCTAAGCGAATTTTCCAAATGTTCATAGCCAATTTAGAAACTGAACGTGCGAGTATGTTCATCCAGACAATCCCAATAGCTACTATTTGCCTTTGATAAATAAGCTAAAGAATAGTTACAAGTTACAGCTGAGAAGAAAAACAAAATAATTTAGCGCAAGATAAATGTTGCAATAAACAATAAAATATGAATGTAAAGTAATTGATTTTATTCATATCTATAAACTCAAAATGGTTTTAAAACCACCCATGGATAGGTTATACTTTGTAAGCTTATTAAATTTATAATAAATTTTCTTAGTGGTTAAATTGGAAAAAAGGTTAAAAAAAAACGTGGTCACAAACGATATAGTTTCAAATTTTTCACAATGAGATTAGGCTCGTCAAAGCGTTCCTCTAGCCAATCGCATTGAATGTATTAAGTCACATTTACATTACCACGTATCTACTAATCAAATTTCATTCGTGTACCATCCCTCACTTCCAAATATTATTTTATAATTCATAAAACAAACAAACAAAATAAATAAATATTACACTGGGGAACAATTTGAAACTCAATCTCGATTGATATTTTTTATATGTTTTATATAGAATTAGGCATGCTGGTTTCAAAACTGTTTTTAGTTTTCTTATATCACGTCACGTTCAGCTTCTATGTGGGTGGGGCGCATGCTGGTCTAGACCTGCCTACACGTCTGCTATACTGTGTGTTGGTAAACAGTATTTAGCAGCATTTCGTTACGGAAGTGTACAGAAATATATAGTGTGTTTTAACTGAAACGTTTCCTTAAGGCTACCTCTGCTCCTACACGCCGAAAATGCGAAAACAGCCCCGATTCGTTTTGTTATATATATATATGGCAGTTTTACCATTCCCAGTCAAAGGACATCTGTACATTTGTCCTCTGAAATATGATTAGTACATTTGTGTGTAAATATGATTTCAGACAAACATATTTTGCCTATTTTAAAGTGAAACTTGATGATCTAGATAAAGCATTGGCACCTCATAAAGTATAAACAGTGTGTTGAGGGTTTACGGATGTGGACCAAGGGAATACGTGCTAAGTTTCCATTTGGTATACCTATGATTTGGTGCGAGCCCAAAGATCATTCAAGTGATTGTTACTTTTGTATAGTGAAAACATCGGGATATAACCAGAAAAATAAATGTAAAATAGAGTATCCTAGTCTACCGTTAGCTATACGCCCAGTACCGCATTCAGCCGAAGTCTCCGTGCCAGTTTTCAATGAATTTCTCTCTTTGGAAGAAGGGGAATACGGATATGGCATTCTAAAACAATGTTAAAGACTTTCTTGGAAATACAAGAGCATTGGATTACTCTGAAATTGTCCAGCAACTCTTGGAAAGCTTCCAAAAGCTAGGCTGCAACATGAGCATTAAATTGCATTTTTTACACAGCCACATTGGTAATACCGGACAATCCTGTGGCAGTGAGTGATGAGCAGGGTGAGTGTTTCCGTCAAGATTTGTGGGCCATGGAAGCAAGGTATCAAGTTAGATGGGACGTACATATGATGGCTGACTATTGTTGGAGTATCAAGCGCGAATGTACACAAACTAAACATTCCAGAAAAAGCTACAAACGCAAATTTTTATTAATTTGTAAGTGTTGTTCATTAGTTAAACAATTTCTTATGTATGAACTCGATTTAATTTACATAAAATGTTTTGTAAACTGTATATTTGGTACGTTATTACTTTATGTTCTTTTAAATGCATGATTTTTATGATTTCTGAGGATATCCTGTAGTTTCAAAAGTTGACGTGATAGACAAAATCTGAGGTTATTCCCAGATTCAGACGCTAAGAATTAATAAAAAAAACAGTGTCAGATCTAACTCAACAAAAATGTTACACATAACATAATTATTAAAAAAAGTTTTATTTGTTCTGTCAAATAAAAAAAACATTTTATAAAATTCTTCAAACTATCTTTTTTAGATACTTTCCCTTTCAACCTGTAAAAGTCATGGAGGAAGGGGCTATCTACAGGTTGCCACTCCATTCTAACCATCCATGGCTCAAGAGCAAGCTTTTACTTATAAATAAAAGCTTGCCGTGGGTGGGATTTAAACCCATAACGTCAGGACTACAAGACATGACGGATCCCCCGAGGTATCCCTGGCGCCCCAATTATTCACCTACGATAAATGGGTGGAACCCACAGTTTTCGTTTTATCTTGATCATTTGTCTCTCGAAGAAATGATTTTCAAATTCACGTTTCAATAATTTTAGTTATTTTTTTTTATTTTTTAGGTTTTATAATGAATAATATTATCGAAAATTACATTTTTAAAGATATATAAAGCACAAAACGTTTATGAGGTATTACGATTTTGACTTTTCAGGTATATTAAAATAGTTTCGGCTATCGACAAAATGGGCTAAAATACCAAAAACCAGTTCTATATAAATGCCCTAATGCTTTTATATTCTATTTCCGACATTTAAAAACATCTTATGGTATTATCTCATTACGTTCCACACCACTTTATTTTATCTTTAATTTAGTCTTCTACACATAAAACCAGTAAATTATTGACTAATTCAAATGTAACTCTCCCTTGACACCACCTTCCTTCCTAATGCATATCTTCAGTAGACCTCGTTTCGGTCCAAACTTTATTTTCATTTACAGTGCCATTAAAAAAAGTGAAAGTATGTATCACGAAAATTTAAGTGACTAGGATTTCAGATTGACTAGGATTCAGTCTTATTTATTGATTAAAATATAACATATAAAAAATCTATTATTAAATAAATAAAAATACTTAATACCCTTGCATGATTTTGNAAATAAATAAAAATAAATATACTATATACTAGTATAATCAATAGACGAAAGAACCATTAATTGACTGCTACTTTCATAAGAACAGTAATACATATAAATTACACTCACGCACGCACACACACGCACGAACGCACGCACACACACACACGCACACACACAGACGCACGCACGTAGGCACCCACACACACATACACAAACAAAACAAACAAATATATACATTATAATATTCTTATTGTAATGAAAATAAATTAGATATTGCTCCTCTGCGTAATAATTTTATTCGGCTTTCGTTGTAACTTAATCTTAATAGGACCTATCAGAGGAACCAATGCTTTTATAATCTTCGGCGAAGACATTTCCTCCTTAAGATATGTGACTTTTGAGGAAATCAAGTCTGTTTTGTCCGACATTTTTTAGAATTTCTCGAGCAAGCTTGCCTCTAAGTACTTTAAGGCATTAATTAACATGAATCAATCAAAGAACACTTATAGTTTATTCTATATAGAAGGTATTGCATATAATTAGTAGAGAATTTCCACAGTACAGAATATAGATAATAAATCTCGGTTTATAACACATTGGAGATCTCAAACAACGTCCCTTTCAACTAGCGAAGCTAACAATTAGTGAAAATTTCTTTCAGAAGGAAAATTTAAAAACGACCTAACTTTAGAAAACTACACTTAAAATTTATTCTTAAATTTTTTAAACGTTTACTGCCCAAACTATTGTAAACAAAAGTATGTAGTAAAATATGTGCTACGTTAATTGGAAAGACACTCGTCACTTCACACTTTGTATATCTCCGGAAGTAGACAACAGGTTATAAGCGCCAATGTGTTGGAAGGTAGCATCTAGCTTGGTCTTGATGTCTACCGTGCGAATACGTAGATTACCAATGAGCGTTCAGCGTTATTTTACAAAATAAAAAAAAACCAGTGGCTGCGGCCAGAACAAGTTAACGAGTCACATTAAAAAGTGAACTTTGGAAAATGATATTTCCAGTTTGTGGACCAGCCGTATTCACAGTTAATCCACGCCGCCTAACAAGCTGACAAGTTACAAACCCCTAGATGGGACTGGTATGTTTCAATTGTCCCCAGCGTTATATTCTTGGTATGTTTATCACTTTTTCCAATTGACAAATAGATAAATCCTCTGGAATAAAACTTCCGCGAAGCGATCTCCATAGAAATATGAATTTACGCTTCCAATAACTTCTTTCTGCGATATATATTCCTTTTATATTATTTTTTATTACTTTTGTAGTCTTTTTTCCGGTATAATGAATGTGTAAATAGTAGGACTAGCTTGTTTAAGTAACGAATTATTGTTCCTGTAGTTACAGTTATTTGGTAGTTATTTTGCTCAAGAGTTTAATTTTTATTTATTTATGTAGCATAATTTAAGAGCAATAAACTTATTTCCTTAATTTTAGTCTGTTACAATGGGATGCGTTTTTTAAAATATGTATATTCTTTAAATTTGTAGCCTATAAAGTAAATTCTAAAAGAATTACTACTTTTAAGGTTGTTCTTATGGCCAATTTTTTTTTCTCGATATTTTATCCAAACTATCCACTAGATACTTATAATTATATGCAATATTTATGCACATAACAAGAAAATACAAATGCAATGAATTCACAAAAGTAGATCATACAAAAAATATTTGAACTTAGGAAGTAACTTATCTCCCTATGCCACAAAAAAATAAAAAGAAACATATTCCTTTCAACTTCTTTTTGATGAAGAGCAAACTTCTTCGAAAATTAAAATATTATTTGTCTGTTTTTGTTTTTTTTTTTGTTATTTTTTTTATACTTTTATTAATTCCCTTGTTCATTCAGTTTGATATTCATCGTAGTTGTGTTTGTTTTCTTTTCTTTCAGTTATATATAAATTTTAACTAAAACTAGTACGGTGAAGAGGGTTTTTAGTTACCTTAATTAAACTAAACTTCGATGAAAAATTTGTTATTGATTAAAAAAATGGACAAAGATTTTCAAATTTACACAGAAAAATCAATTTAGAGGTGTTCCCTGAACACTAAAAATTTAAATCAGGCTGTAAGAGACACATTATTTTATTTCTCCCTATGAAAATTAACATTAAGGACATAAATGCAATATCCAAACGGTCAAAAGTCAGTGAGGGAAATTGAGTCCTAAATATGGTTTACCTGCAGCTGAGATGGACTTATTTGCTTTTCACTAAAGCGGTAAAAATATTTTAATTACCCTAAGGAAACGTAATTTACTAAAATAAAATGGAATGTGAAGGATTTAAGCTATTATTTTCAAAATTCAGGTTATTGCGTTTAACCAAAAACACTTTTTGGTGAACCAAAACAATTTTGCCGGACGTAAGTGTTATTTACGTGAAACGAAATTCAATATGTAGCTCTAGAAATAACTTTAAAGTAATTTTGCTTTTCAGTTACTTCGTATCATTTGTGTCCGAACAATGAAAAATCCGACATTATTAAATTTGGATTAAGCTTGTGCATTCATAATTTCCATCAAAACGCAATTTTGCAGAGTGTTTGCGAAATAGCGTTTATTTTCTAATGTTAGAAAATATAATAAATATTGATTATAAGTCAGTTAAAAAATTCATTTTAGAGAGGTGTTTTAACTGATATATTTTAATGTCCTATCTATTTTAAAGTGGTAATATTTTATTTAAGTTCCATAGCCGTAATTTTCATTTAAACGTCATAACTCTGTATATAGATTTTAATTTATTATTTAAATGTATATTTTTATAGGCTTACAAAATAAATAACTTAGAAGTAGGGTTTTACCTCATAATCAAAATTTAGTTAGAATATTTTAATACTTTAGTAGTCACAATTATTCAATAATTTTTTTTTTTTTTTTTTTTTTTTACAAACATATAATGTATGACAATGAATATACTAGGATTAAAGATTAACCTTAATGAATAGTTATAAATGTAACTAGGAGAATTGAGAGGTGTTTATGCTTCACATCCAAAGTGAGTATAGACATTCTCACTACGGGACGATGTTGCTTATTCTCATCATTTTTCTATTCAGTGTAATGTCACGTACCTAAAGTTCTGTCAATCGTTAATGAATTCAAAAGACAAGGAAGATCCGCTTAACTTTGGGCAAGGGCAGCGGCTTCTTGAAGGAATTTGCGCTAATTCCGACGGCTGTTTTCATAACAGATAAAACAAACATTTTGACACGTCCTGCGTAATATATACGATTAGGGGGTATCAAACAACAGAGATTTGTTTATTGTTAGAAAAGATGTTCCATAAGTTACGAAGCGAAATAGAAACATTTGGAGTATGGTTGCACAGAAGACAGTCTGTGGGACACAATCACCTGTTAGAATTAGATTTGTTGCTTAAATACAAATTAATCACCTGTTAGGTTTGTTGCTTTAAAACGAAAAAAAAAAAAAAAAAAAGACCAATTTTGTTATAAGTTGGTATTTGTGAAACTCAAGCCAATTGGAGCGGGGTATGGTTTAAGCAGTTCATGAGTGAAGTAAAATTTTTCAAATAGTATGAGTGGGTATGGGTATGTATGTTTTACGAGGCAGTAGAAGAACTCTGAGAGACGTAACTGATTTATTTTCAAAAGGAGAGTTTGTTGACCGTAGATATTATTCTTAGATGATTTTAGTTGGGGTTCGGTCAAGGTAGGAGATGTGAACGGTTTCAGACAAAAGACGTTTGTGCTGATAGGGTTCAGTGGAAAGAATGGTTAAGCTCTCGAAGTCAAATGTGTGTTCTCCATGAAAAACATGTTTAGTGAGGGCAGTTTTTATTAGTTTATTCTTTATGTCATTTTTATGGTTATTAATTCTGCGGGAAATAGGGTTTTTTGTTTGTCCAATGTAAGAACCTTGGCAATTCGGTGTGGAACAGGGAATTTTATAGACGACATTAGTTCTGTTAGGAAGGGGGATGGGGTCTTCGAGGATGGTGTAAATAAATTTTAATTTGTTGTCTACCTTGACTGAACCCCAACTAAAATTATCTAAGAGTAACTGATTTATTCTGAATCTGGACGAAATCGATGGTACTCTGCAGGAAGGCCTAGCTAAGTAGCCAGTTCCCAATTTTTTTAGACGCTATAATGGCTTTAGAATTTTTTAAATAAAACCAATGAAAAATAATATTTCTTGTGAATTGCTCTTCGGAAAGTTTATTGGAAATCTGATATTATTTTATTGGTATTTTGTTATATAAATCTCTCAAATAAAAAAAAAAACCAAACTCTCGTATAATGGAGTTTTAAACGCACAGTAGTGGCTTGATACAGATGGCTGTATATATGAATGTACTAGTGTTGTTGATTCATAAAAAATAATCTTTTTGTGAAACTAAAAACCCAAACATCTGTGTGTGTGTGTGTGTGTGTGTGTGTATATGTAAGTGCGCGCGCACGCGTAGTTTAAATTAATAGAATACGGGGGAAAAGTTAAGTATCAGTGTGTTCCAACGATCTTTATTTTACTCTATTTTTCATTTTATTTTTAAAGGCACTTAAGTTGAAGCGCTACTAAAAATTTAGTATCCGAGATACTGCTTGAGCAGATGCTAAAGACTGTAGGGAGGAATATATTACATAAGAGAACTTTTAATAAATATAGGATGTACCTATACTATGCTTGGAAATAGAGCTCTTTCCATATATACATTTTTTTTTAAGTGCAGACAGCTAGTTGTTTTTTTTGTATTGGATATATCTAGAGCAGAATAAAGGGGCATCGTAAAGTGAACAGCCTTAGGTCTAAGAGAAATAAATTGGCTCATTTATTTGTAATAGGCTACAAGTAATTTATAGATTAGCTGCCCTCCTGCTCAGTGGAGTGCAATAACTTTGAAAAGGCACTCAACTTATACGGCAGCTAATGCTAGTTCATGTTATATATATATAATAATGGATTCTAAATGCTAGACCATACGTTCATTGTTTCACTGGACAAAAAAAATGTTCAATAGTTCATTAGAATGCAGGCAAACTTTATTTTTATTTTTCATTCCTCAGCGGATAATTAAGTTGAGAGAGAGTTTCGCGGTCGCCGGATAACTGGTCATTAATTATTATGGTAATAGTTGGTTCACAGGCGGATATTGACACAGCGAATTTATTTATTAGTCTATGTTGAGTGGGAAAATACGTTCGGTTATATAAAGGGAGGTCCATAATGCACATAATCGTGCAAGCTTTATGGCTAATATATTAAGATTTTATTTATTTATTTGAGATATTTATTATATATATATATATATATATATATATATATATATATATATATATATATATATATATATATATATATATATATATATATATATATATATATATATATATATATATATATATATATATATATATATATATATATATATATATATATATATANATAATATTAAAATAAAAATTAAATATAAAATACTATATCATTTGAACAAAGAGTTTTTACCTATGTATTTCAATTTGTATATAAGAAAAGAGTTTAAATACAGAGGTCTTATACCATTGCTATTGCTGAAGATTCCATACACTAGATAAAATTCTGAATTTAACAGATTAATTTAAAAATAGAATTGGATATATGTATAGTTAGTATAGAAATACAAGCATTTTTCGACAGAAGACTTTTTCATGGAGAAGGACCTCAATAGATCTTCAAAATGCTTTGCAGATGGATGTGGATACCAAGGAGTAGGTCTGAAGCAACCCGACATATGAATTGGTTTTTAGAAGGGATGTAAAAGGCAGTGCATCAAATCGCCATTCACAAATTATGTATTAAACATGCCATTTTAATATTTATCCATGCTAACGTAAAATTAATACGTACAACCAAAGGTTTTTCGGAATATCCAAAGCATTACTGTCTAGCACAAAAATCTGAATCCTCTACTAGTAACTAATCTTTCATGTTTTCTTTAAAACTAAACTTATATGGCACTTCACCATGACTGTTTTCAAGGGAAAATTCAAAAACCTTCAAAAACTAAAGATTTATTACTTCGATGATGGCCTTAAATGTATTACAGTGATACATTTTACATTAGAATAAAATATATTTTTTCTTGGTATGTATATGCAATGTTTTTTTACATACTTCCAAAGATTAGTGGTTATGGATACAAGTTACTGTAATAATTTTACAATAAAACTGAATAAAAGGTATTTATAAGTATTTAATTTAATGTATAAAGTGGGAAAAATAACTCAATCCAGGCCTAGGAATGAGACATTTTTTATATACAACTTGTAAGATTCTAGAAAATAGACAGAAATTTAAACTTTAAGCCACTGATAAAAAATTAATACGTTTATTAGAGTTAATTGCTACAAAATAAAAATAAAAGAACCTAGACATTAAGAAAATAAAATCGAAATAAACAACGTTTATGCACTAAGTATTACTTTACAACATAGATGCACATAGGGTATGCATTATATGCAATTTCTTTTGGTATAGCAACTTTAAAGTTTGTAAATCCAATATCTATTATGATTTTAAAACCATGAATAATTACCATTAGAAATAATGGTTCTAATATCAATGGGCAGTATACACAAGTCTAAAAATATGAAATAACTTGAGAGATTTATTTATTTACACCTTCATTTTAAGTTAGTGACTTCCAAAACCGGTTAAAATAATTAAACGTTTTTGACATAAAACAGTATTTCTAAAATGATTGATGCAGGAAAAGTTATTATTTATGTAGCATTAAAGAGTTTTTTTAATGGGAAGTTCTTCCATCTGTATTGAGTAATATTTTTTTTAAAACTTTTTTTTGTAGTTATAAAATTAATTTTGTTTTCTTCTGTATTTCCCTATATTGATACAACACATTGCTTAGATCCGAACAGTCTATTATAGATTTTTATAACTCTGGCCCGTTAAGCACATATTTAAATTTTTTAAATATATTATATAATTACATACTATTATTTTGAGTATTTTCAATATGGTACATATTCTCAAGTGAGAATCAGTTGAGGAAAATATCTGTATTTTCTAATAATACCGCTTACCTTCCTACTAAATTATTCAGTTATTTAACTAATGGTTTCTAATTTTGAATTTTCACCTAGTTCCGTCACACACGACGGACGGCGACATGTAGGCAGCAAAAAAATAGTAGTTCTGCCCAGCTACAAATATTATTCTAATAATATAATTTTGACTTTTAGACTTAAAAACATAAATCATTATTGAAAATTTGACTTATAATCTTTGACAAATACTAAAATATGTCAAGATAAAGCTAAAATAGGATAAAGTTTCTTTTAATTGCGTTTAAATGTCATCTTATGTTGTTCTAATAGTTCGTTAACTACAATTTGGAATTTGAATTTTAACTTTTTATTATATTATTTTGATAGCATTTATAAACACCATTCATTAATCATCCATCAAATAAAATTACTCATGTGGAGAGCTTGGGTGTTTAGTGTTGAAAGCGGATGGGAAGAATTTTTAAATAAAAGTGATATTAAAGTTTATTATAATTTCATTTTACACTTTTTTCTATTTGTATTCAAGAGTAACCTGAACTCCCTGAAAAGCCGGTTCTGCGGCACGCGCATGAATTAATTCGTCCAGATCCTTCAGTCTTGTGAACTTAAGCGGCCTGCCAACAATAATATCACTTCTTTTTACGAAAATTCAAACTTTTTCGCAATCCAAATGTAACGTTTTCTGGATCTCAGCTTGAGACATGGGTTAGATGTAAATAACAAATTAAAATTATAAACATGGTTAAATGCCAACAAATACAAAGGCCTTGAGATTAACGTATGAAAAGGGTAGAGTTTCAGCAATATAGGGTACGCAAAAATGCATGTTATTTTTATCCAATAACTAAAGGCCGGAAACGAATAACGATCGCCATAGAAGTATGGATTTACGTTTCGACTTTCCGATCGTGTAGGCTGCCCTAGTCTCTAAGGTCGAACTTTATATTCATTTTGTAGTTTTTTCCTGTGGAACGAAATTATTTCAGTTTAATAACACGGCTCACAAATATATGACTCAGCCGAGCCCTCCAATATAGACACTATACAAAAATTTCAATCAAAATTTCTCAGACTTATGAAATATGCACCACTTATAACACACTGATTACACACACATTCCCACAGTAAGCAATCAAATTCAGATACATTACTCTAGGTTCCATGACAGACTGACTGGACACCCTCATGCACCTTCCTTCCACCTCAAATTTTACAGACAATACTTCCCGGAGACTGAAAAGGTCCTGCACGAGAGACCTCAATTGAAATTTCTTGGAGAAGGTACTAGTGGGTTGTTATCCTTCACCCCTATCACACCTCCGCTAATTAGCTAATAGTTTTATTTTTAACTGGTGCCAATGACAAAATAAATGGTGAATGAAAGAAAAAAATATAAAATGTTTCGGCTTACGTTGTAAGCCCCCATCATTGAAATCCAACGTCAAGAGCAAAAATATAAATTACACATAACTGAGCGAGGATACAATGTATTTAAATACCGCTCTGAACAAAGAAAACTAAAAAAATTTTTACTATACAGCTTTATATATTTGATTTAAAAAAAATTATTTCCACCATATTTACACTTCTCAGGTCACCAGAGAAACGTTTTCCTTTCAACTTCATTTTCATCACTTGAGGGATTACTCACAGAAAGGTCTGAACTTCACGGAGGATTTACAAAAAGTTTCAATCCAGTAGAATGCTCAATGAAAAATATAAAATAAATTAATATGTAATATTTAGAATTCACAGAAAATGTGCTCACTGAAACATAATGTGTTCAATTATGTACAAAATACTGCCAACAATTATCCGTCAGATCAAAATATTACATTTTGTACCTGCAAAAGGGTTTGAAAGTAGTTTCNTACTATAAGAATTCATAATGAAAAACTTATTTCTTTAACTATCAAAATCTTTTTATTAAGAGCGTGACATGCAGAAAAGACAAAATTCGGTTAATTAATTAAATAGTTATGTACAGTTTTGCAGATGCAGTTGAATTATATTTTCATTATTTGGATAGATCATTCCTAGTTGACATTATGTAATTGTGCAAGAATGTTTTATTTATTATCATAAATCAATTATATGTTTCATTATGTCAAATTAAAAAAAAATATATATAGAATTCTCCCAAATATCTCTTTTATTTGAAATTTGGTTATAAATGTATAAAAATGACTGATGCATGTTTCAATTTATTGATTGTTAAATTATTTTTTTAAACATTCATTTTAGTTAATCATACCAAATCATACCCCAGCCTAGCATCTGTCTCTTATATAGAGCTTATACATACGTGTGTTTGTGTGTGTGTGTGTGTATATACACATTTACATATATTAGAGCGCGCGTGTGTGTGAGAAAATGATATGAATATTAGTAGTAGCTAAACGTTATATAAGTAGGTAATTAATTTCATTTTCATGCACGTATAACATACACAACACACACAAAGATAAGTAAAAATATTTGCACTTTCTTTGGACTAGTAACTTTGATCTTGCAATCGGAATGCTTATTACTGGATTCACATTAGTAGTGTGAATGACAATAAATGCTGTTTTTCCAAATAAACTTGCGGGCTTCTAATCGAAAAGTTAGCAACTTTTATCAAATACAACTAACCTAAATTAAAAAGGTTGAAGTAATATAGATAATTTAATAGAAGAGAATAATACACGAAATATTTCTTTTAAAATAGTCCTACGGGAGCTGATTAGCTAATCAGAGACCCCGTGTTTCATTAAGATGAGCAGGAAAAAAAAAAAAAAAAGGAATAATAAATTCCACCTTACAAGCCATAAGGAACAGTAAGAGCAGAAGGCAAAGTGGTTGGCTCCGGATTGATGGAGATACAAGGGGGTTGGGAGCATGTAACTTTCTAAGTTTATTTCTTTCATATGGCAAAAAGTTAAAGTTTTAGGACAGATATGTTAGTAAGATAAAAAGAGAATTATATCTGAACTTCAGGTGCTCTATAATATGTAATCTTCCATATCACACCTTTTGAATTCCATATTTTTTCTAAATTCAAAGAATAATGTCTCGACTGATTTCAGATAATGAACTCCACTAATGCAAGTAGGAGCAAAAGTACCGAGGGATTATATATTCCCATATATATACATGTGTGTGTGTGTTTATTGTATATTCAAAAAATTAATTTTCTCTTGTTTTAAAATATAATATTAATCAAACTAATGTTCTGGTAAACTAAAGAGGAAATCTACTTATTTTTGATGCTGTTTTTTTTCCCCACATACTCCTGTGTGTGCGCGTGTGAGTGTCTGTCAACAATCTACAGGCCACAGTTTTCGCTATTTCTTTAGGAGGCTTTGAATTGGACCAAAAGAAGTGGAGGATTGCTTTATAGTCATTAGCGAGTAAAACACATTTTATTTATGGGAGGGCGTTATATTTAGTAATGAAACAATACGGATTTGTTAATTGATAAAATACATATTGAATTTAACTGATCCAAAATTTGTAATTTTAGGATTTAAAGCTGAAATTCTTTATTTTTAAGTGATAAAATTTCGCATGTCACTTTTAAATGTAAAAAGAAAGCTGAGCTTGTTGATGACCGAAATCCGACCATTGGAGAGATAGATTACCTGAAATTTTTTCTTCGAGTGCAAAAGGTTTTATTTATATAAAGCGGGCGTAATAGAGTAATTAGTTTAGAGTGATGAACCTCAACACAAATTGGTGTAAATATATATTCTATAATATATATTCTATAGGTAAAAGATATATTCTATAAGTGTGGAGGATTCGTGGCAGGAAAGTCAATACTACAATATTCATCAATTGCAGTACTAAGGAATTCGCTTATTTTTACTTATATTTATTTATGCCAGTAGTACAGTGTTGATAAATTACGATATAAATATAGGCAAAATAAAAGCAAAAGGGTGGTTTAATTAAAAGAGGATCAAGTGATGGATATCAATTTCGCTCAGAAGTAGGATACTCATCATTTACATCCTAAGGTTTCCCAACCAAAGTGTACAATAATAGGATTTTAAATAGAGAGAAAGACAATTAAATTGAAGAACTTAAATTTACCTTCTGGTCTATTAAAATATTATAAGTTTATATGAATTGTTTTCTAGTTTGAGTTCCGTAGTATATATTTTTACAAGATTTAAATAACAGAAGTAAATCAAATTTTTTTCTAAAATCTTTGAACGGTTCGTCAGTGGTTGAAATAGACGAAGAGGAAAGAAATTTAACAAACATTCAAGACTAAATTGAAATTAAAAATGCCATAATTTTTCACTTCGATCCTTTCATTTTATTGCAATACACTGTTGAGACTAATAGGTGTCAAGTTTTTTCGTCGATACCCAGACAAAGCTGCGGTTCAATTGTACTCTTATGATTAACCGTCCTGGGCACATGCTATTTTTTTGTGTGGAGTCCTGGAAGAGCCCTTCCCATCGGATTTGTAAAAATAAATAAATAAAAAGTAGAGGGAGAAAATGCAGCTATCTAAATTCTTACAGGCCGATTTACTAAGAAATTTTTTTACATTGATTTTTTTTTTTCCAAAACAAATAAAAAAACATGGTGTGTTGCTCTGCGTGAGCTACTTCGAAATCCTTTTAAAGAATTGTCATATCGTTTGTATGATTCTTGCTGTTATGTAAGCCAAAATTATCAAGGCAGCGAGGTTGAGTATTGTTGATGGAAATTTTACGTAAATTTACGTAGATTCTTAAATAGAAGAGTAAATAATAATGAAGAAAGTTTTTTTTACACCCCTTGATTTTGCTCTTTTATTAAAATTTGCTCTACGGTCATCCACCATCAGGAGTATGCCAAAAATCATATACGTAATACAATATAGAATACAAAAATCGTGTAGCTTTCGGCATCATAACACAAATATAATAATTCATAAAAACAGCCTGATTCATGTGTTTTATAATACAATGAAGTTTAATAGAAGTCTAATCATAGCCATGATGAATGGCACAAGGTTCAAAGTGGCACAATTGAATACATTTATCTAAAGTTATGTTTAGGTAAGTGTACTTTACTTTCCATTTTTTAGTGAAATCAGTAAGTCATTTAAAACGCGGTGTGTACAGTGCCCCAAAAGGAATTCGAATTCCTATTGACAGTTGATTCAGACAAATTTGACTATTCGTCGAGTCTGGACGAGAAAGATCCAGTAGAGGCCGATAAGGGAAGGCCGTATCCGGATTTCCACCAGAAATTCTCTCTCTACCTTAGAAACTGGCGACCGGTCTTGGGACACCTGCCGTCTTCAGCGCGTGCTCTCTCCTAAGCTAATTCGCCAGACGTCCTCCACACAGACATAAATGCAAACATTTGCATTTGCCTTCTGCTCCGGACAACTTTCAATTATATATTTGCATGCCCAACTGGCTAGGGCCACGCGCCACGGCTTTCCACAAATCTGTCAGCCGTCACCACTCATCGTGGGCTTCTAGACTTTCGGGCACACTCCAGCGATTAGGCACCACTCAAGCATCCATTGCGCTCTTGTGTGCGAGAGAGGCCGTAAGTCCACGGATGAAAGTTGAACTTTATGAATCTACTTGGGACGCTTTTCCAATAAAAGTATTTCTTGGGGCCGAACAAACCACTCTGCTCAAGACGTGCGAATTGAATGAGACTTAAAAGTTAACATTTACAGTAAGTAGAAGTATTTCAAGTACACACACGACCACTATCACACATACCAAAATCCTACACATTCTAAACATAAGGCTTGTTATTAAGCAAAATAGGACAGATAGAAGTAGAGGATTACGCACTCAATCACCTCCTCTAAAACCTTTAGGTTCCTGGCTGCCATAACTTTATAGTAATTCATATCTTAACTTACTAGCATGATAGGAAACTATAATGTGAATTATTAACTCAGTCTGTCAATAGCTGAGCCGAAAATTGACTTTTTTTTTTTTTTTTTTTTTTAGCCAATCTTTAGAGAACCATTGTCCCTACTTTGAATTTCTTAAGACATAGAACAGAACATGATTTTACATTGGAAATTATAAATATTTAACACAAAACTAAACTGATTAAGATCTTAGAGAAGTCAATTCTTTATATTTAATCCATATTTTATAAAGTTTAATTAAGTATTCAAGCCATAACAGGGATGTAATATGAGGATTCATAAGCTAGAAAAACTAATGTCAGATATTCAGCTTCTTTATATTGGAAATTCATTAAAATATTTTCTTTCATTAATAATATGACAAAAATATATAAAAAATAATTAATTAAACCGTACTATCTGTTATATTTGTTTTACAATATTTTTTTTCAAAATTGAATGTCAATGAACATATTTAAGAAGTGAACATGATGAGCCTCACTCGCTCCTCTACGATAGGTCTAAGTCAGCCTTACTTTTAACCCTCATTGTTCTCCTGGACGAATTTTAACAGTGTAGGCTGAAAATGCCAATTAAGACTCCTGCAAGAACTTTGCACTTCTGATATTCATGAATATAAATTTGGTTTTACTTATAACTTTTTTTAAATATTTTTATTGGTAGCCATTCTTTAAAGCATCTCATTGGAGATAAGATTTTCTAGATTTGACTTGAATATCTTAGGAAAGGAAACTTTTTTGCTAAAAGAGAACCACACAGATAAACAACATTAAAACTTCAACGCGTGCATAGCCGATAATATGGAGTGATAGGGGAAGTATTTAAAATTCAATTTGTTACCCTCCTGGATGGGCCACTATTTTAGAAGAGAAAAAAATCAGCGATAGTGAATCTTCCGATATTAATGTTACCGCGAGTGGAGCGGCGGTCAACTCTGTAGATGAGTATCTGTTCAGAATAAACTTCCCCCAAAAGTTCCCTAGTTAGGTATTTGGGGGTGGGGCCTCGAGGACCCCTGTCTCATTAGGATCTGGACTTTACTACCCTTGTTCTGTCATAGGCCTCGAGGGTCGGTGAGCAGTTTTAACTTCGCAGTCGTCCGGGGAAAAAATTTCACAAAACAGAGCTTCTTTCGTTTTTCGCCCCAGAGGCTGATTGTTTTCCAGAACTTCTCCACTCGTTCGTCTTGATTGGGTGGAGAACTTCCCACCTCGCTCCCTTCAGAAAAAGGTGTGAGAGGCTCAGGTGTGAGGGGTGGCGATTTGTAAAAGTGACCGTTCATTTGTTTGTTTGTTTTTTATTGAAGAAATACCGCTCACACAGGCATCCCCATTTGGATTTCCTAGGCCTAATTGGAATACTGATGCATCTATTCGGTCTAGAACCATCAATTTCGTTCATTTCTGAAAAACCCTACTCAGCCGGAATGAGCCAACCACTGCTCTTGTACACTCACGATTTTTCGATTACGTTGTTCGAAAAAGGGAATAAATATTTGTTTACGAACAAAACCGCCAATTATCCAAATCTCTTTCGTTCTAACATAATCCACAGACTGTAAGCAACAATATAGAAATATATGAGTATATTTCAAATTTCTAATTTAATTATTTTTAGAATAATACGAGATTCAAATTATTTAATCATTAAGCTCTGCTTATAAAATTTGCATGAAGAAAATTAAAGAATAATGAAGAATTGAATTATCATGGAGAGATATAAGCTATCACACATTATACCTAATTATAAAAGTATCAATATATTCAAAATTGTTGGATTATAGGTTTCCATTTTAGGAAAAAAGTAACAGCATTTGTCATCCTCATAACTATTATATTATTTACCCATAACGTTTTCAGCGATTTTCTATCTTCGGCAGTTACAGAATTCAATACTAGTGTGGAATTAATATGCATGATAGTAAATTATTTTTATTATAAATACTTGAAATTTTTAAAATTCTGAACAATATATTGACTATGATAGACATTATAGTAAATTTAAAATATAATAAGTCATAAAAACTAATAAATATGAAAAAAACATTAAACAATAAATAAATGAAATGATTTACATACAACATTTTTGAAATTTTGAATTTAAATTTTTATTTTTAGAATTAAGAGTTTTATATAATTTGTTTTTGTTAAAATAATTTATTATTTAAACTAAAACATAAATGGAATTTAGTTTATTAAATGGTTAAAAATTATT
The DNA here is from genome assembly GCA_000696205.2 of Oncopeltus fasciatus. NCBI lineage: Eukaryota > Metazoa > Arthropoda > Insecta > Hemiptera > Lygaeidae > Oncopeltus > Oncopeltus fasciatus. The sequence goes on from KZ807007.1 coordinate 336,515, forward strand.
AATAAAGCAAATTTTCCATGTTTTATTAAAGATGAACATAGATAAGAGTAAGTGACTCATTGGATTTTACAAGCAGGAGAAAACAAAAAGGCAAGTTCGCTAAGGCTAGCTCTAGACTGTCCGTGAAGGGCTTCAAATTAAATATCTATTTCATTAAGTCTCGGATCTTGTTCAGCTTCAATACAAACTTATCAGCTCTTATTCAATAAAACAAGTTTTGAGAAAATAACTTTCAGCCAGTTGATTTTATAAATAAAATTAGTACATCCATCGTATCGGCTCCTGATAAGATAAATATGAAATTTCAGATTGCATACATTTTTTGTCTTTATACATATATCGTACTATCGCTCTACAGAAACAAGCAGTGACCATCATATGGGACTACCCCATTAGAACTGATATACCTAAGGCGAACAATTAACTAAAATTTTAATTTGGTAATAAAGAAATGCATTCATTCTCTTATTGTATGTTGCATGTCTGTGCCAGTGAAAGTAATATGTGCATTTAACTTCTACACCACAATAGCTATCCTGAGCAGAACTAAACATCAATCCTATTTTTTCCCTCTCTTTTGCAGGGCCCCATTGTTAAACGCTTAAAAATGACTATTTGTTTTTCATCATGGCCCCTGCCGGATGTGGATCCTATGCTGTTACACGCTGGTTAGGTTAACGATAGCAGGCACCGTTACAGCGACTTTTGTTTCATGGGTTCTGAATGGCGAGAGGAGTAGGAAATTGAAATGGTCCTGGCTTTGCTAACGAGACAGGTAATCAGGTACCCCCAAGAGATGGCGCAGGTGCTCTGTAAAGGGCTGAAAAGGATGCTGAAACCTCCGGTGTTCCGCCCCTTTCAGCAAAACAGGGATAAAACATGATGGCCTGGAAAGTAATAACCAAGAGTATATTTCGAGATTGAGGTTTAACTTTTGTTAATTATTCAGCATTTGCTCCACATTTACCTCTCGGACAGTCAATGAGCTTTATCGATCTTACACTGTAGCCTCATTGCAAAAAGTTAGCTTAGAGCGGTTTTAGAAGTATTGGTTATGCTACACGGACATTTTATATGCAACAAGATTTATATGGACAAGAGACGACGGCAAGTAATCCTTCAACAATGATAAATTTGAAGTAATTAGTTTCTCACAAAAGTACTCTCGTTTATAATCAATATGAGAATATTTTAAAAAAAAACACACATTTAGTTTACATTTATGTATATATTTAAGATCTTAGAGAAGTCAATTCTTTATA
>KZ807007.1:347991-366246 GCA_000696205.2 Oncopeltus fasciatus
ATATATATATATGTTATTTTTATATAGACATAGTTACAAATGAGTGTCGTGTATCTTTAAATATATTAATTGTTATTATAGTTTTTGTCTTTGGGCGAATTAGAAATATTCAGAACTCCAATGAAGTGATTACGGAAGACAATTGAATGAAGTAAGATATCTTGACGGTCATGGTTAATATAGCGGGGAATTGTTGAGTATCAATAACAAGATACACTGTAATCAGGGGAATTATTAACACTTCTTCCAATATGAATGAGAGGGGAGGTATATTCGCCATGATCAGGTCGGACGTATATTTTAAAATGAAATCCTCATCAAATTTAAAAAACTGTCAGATTTAAAAAAAAAAATAAAATAAAAAAAACCAGAAATAATCAATTGAAAAAAAAAAATAGAAATAGAAAAAGAAATCCCGTTTGTAAAAGAAGTTATCACAACCCGTTTTAATAAATTCCACTCTGCCCTTTCCATGCATCCCAATCCTCTAGCCCAAACTCTATCTAGTAGTACCCATCCTAATAACCCACCACGCCGCCTGAATAGGAAATGGCCGCGTGACCTCATCATTGCCAACACTTCCCAATAAGAATTGAAAAAAAACAATTGTAAATATTGTAAATAGTGCTTTAGGAGTACTGCCACTGGGCAGCTTCTCCACCAAGCGAAATACATGCTAGATTATTTTTTTCTTCTTAATTATTACTATTTGTTTTTTAAAAGTTTTTTTTGTTTTTTTTTAATCATTATTATTATTATTTTTTTATTACTATATGGTGTATGTTGTACCTTATTATTATTATTTATTGTATACTATGAGAGCACATTGCAAGTTGCACGATGTGCAAGATGTAATTTCTAAATTTAAAATTAAAAAAAAAAAAAGGAGAAAAAAAAAAGAAAAAAAAGTCATCTAAACAGCTTTACAATGTCAGCTCCTCCGAGCATAATACGATATATTCGTCGGCCTCGGAGGATAGACTCTCAACACTAGTGCGGGGAATTTAATAACTTATCAGATTTGTCTCCTAAGCATAAATGAAAAATGCACCGGCCCTATCCGGGCAGGAGATTCAAGTTCGAGTCCTGACTGGGACAGTTAGATTTTTTATTCTGTTCCCCTGCACTAAAATTGTTAAAAATTTACGTGGGATTAAATACCACAAAAAAATTATATTTATAAAAAACTTGTACATTTAACTTTACGGCCTCACAGATAATATGTACAATCCAGGTAAACCCCTACTTTAAATTATTTAATTTAAAACTTCTAAATTATGTAATTTATTAATGAATAACCTTGAGATTAATTATTATAAACTAAATCATACGCCCACTTTTTTTTTCCTATGTACTCGCATATGACATTTTAGTCTGACTGCTAAAATCTGCCGATTTAGCTATAATATATAATAATATTTTATTAGTAAACAAACTTGTTTCATTACTCTGAAGTAGATATTACGGCCACTACTCCAAACAACTTTTCTACATTCACTTGACAATGTAGTCTCCCTATATTATATATTCGTCCGATTTTGTTCTATAGTCACAAAAATATGCACCAAATAAGTAAGCAGTAAAGATGAACAGTTACGTTTCAGGTGAACTCCTACTCCTCATTATTCAATTATATTGAAAATACCTAAAACATTACTTTTATTGATAAACTTATCCCTGTTGAGTATACATTAGCAGGGAAAATTAGCAAAAACAAAATAAGAAACATTATAATTACGAATTAAGTCACTGATGCCAAGAAATGGATATCGTTTTCGGCTCTGTTATTTTTCCATTCCTCCCCCCCCCCCAAAAAAAAAAGAGGTTAGACGACGAACAGCTACTCCTTAAAGCCTAAATAAAAAAAAAAATAAAAAAAATAGCGCCTTTTATTTCTAGTCTTTCCAATATGATAAGACTTAAGTTTAAACAGAATAACTGTTGAAAATCAACTAATTTGTCTTAATAAGTCAGTTGCGAGTTATGCACTCCTAATTACTAAGAGCCTTTAAACATATGATCCATTTATTATAAGATACTTTTAGGTTCGTTAAAATTATTGTCCTATAAGCAATTGAAAAACAATGTAAATGAAACAAAATCAGCGAATACTTAAAGTTAAGAGCAAATTGTTTTGAGATAAAGATTTTCCAAGTCTTAGCAAGTTTTCTGAAAAAGAGAAGTAAAATAGAAACAGGGCCCTACAGTACATGATACAATTACTAAGTAGCTGGTCATCAATTCCGGACAGAAGATATATACTGTCCCCGCTAACAGCTGCAGATACCGCAGTGCCTAATTTATTGGGGCAGTGGATGCTAAACGCCTGCATTTTCTTCCAGCGTCTCACTCGATAATCAAATTGACCCTAATGTTGCTTCGCTCCGGAGGAAGCCGAAAACAGGTTCTCGATGCAGCATCTGAAATATTTCCTCTCACACTGTGTACTTTTCCAAATGAAATATTAAATAACTTAGTTTTCCCCTGAAAGTAATCTTGTTTACCAAACAAATTATAATAAGGAGCTATGCAAAAGAAAAAAGAGAGGTTTTCACTGTAGTATACACTGAATAATTTAGGGGCTTCAAAGAGCAAAAAAAAAAAAAAAAAAAAAAAAAAAGAAGAAAGTTTTCTTCCTGTTGAACTTTGTTTAGAGAAGAATATAAATATAATATATTTACCATGAACGTTAAAACACAGTGAGGGTTAAAAAACTATTAAAAAACTATTAAAAACCTTATGTAAAGTTACTTTTGAAGACAATTTCACCATGTTTTAGGTTGAAAAATAAATTTTATAAAACTAAATACCATTTAAGTCATGATGGTAATTGTGGTAAAGTAATCTCACATTTCATTATTTATGTGAATCGTACAGGGAGCTAGAAAGAAAAAAAAAAAAATTCTTCCTCCCCGGCTTATTTTGTTTTTGTTTTTTTTCTAGCTCCTAGTACGATTCAAATTAATAATGAAATGTGGGATTTCTTCACCACAATCATCATCATGATTTGAATGTAAGGTAGTGTCCCTTTGCCAAACGAGAGTCTAATAAATAGCTAGCAATTTTAGCTCCGCCGAGTACAAGACGATATATTCGCCATACTTGGTGGTCAGACTCGGAGTGAAGTGCGGGGAATTAGAAATTATTCTCAGCTCCCTCGGTGGCGTAGTTAGTTAAGGCAACCGCCTGGTGAGTGAGGGATCCGGGTTCATTACCCGGCTGAGGTAAAGATTCTTTTTTTTTTTTTTTTCTAGCTCCCTGTACGATTCAAATAAATATACACCATTTATTTAATTGTACATATTCAACTATTAACTATGGTGCAAAAATTTATTAATAAAGAGTTAAAACTACACTAACTGTAAAGCAATGTGCATAAATCTCCTAATTGTAATCTACTACAACTACAGAACGTTTTTAGTTTCAATATAAAGATTATGTTAAAGACTTTCAGTGTCTTTCAAGGCAGATGAATAGATTTTTTTTTAAATTTACAGGTTTCTCCTTTCATCCCCCCTCCCCCCCCCCCAAAAAAACTAAAATCAAACAGCATAAGAACTTAATTTGTTAGTGGAAATATAATTCAAAACTTTTCAGTTTTGTTCAGATGTCCTTCATGTGTAATCGGCTTTCTAAAATTAATACAGTGTACTAACTTTACGAAAAGTGCGTTTATGAGAAAATTAACGATCATCGAAACCAGGCATCGGAACGGAACTATATCTAGAGGCAAAGTAAATTTAGAAAGAAACTTCAAAAGTGTAGAAAGCAAACCAAGTTTACCAAATCAGTAAAGTTTACTCTAGGGAGTGAAAAAAAAATTGTTCAATCACAGGCAATAAATGCTGGAGAATGTATATATTTAAAACATGCTTATTCAATATATTTCGCACACAAGAGAAGGCGTAGTGGTTTGAGTACAATATCTTAAATTTCATCTGAAGTGTATAGTGCTGTTAATGGCAAAGGGTTAATAATCATATCAAAAAGAGCACAAGAAACTTTCTTACTTTTTTTAATTATGTCTTACGCAGTAAATCTTTGCCGATAAATGTGATACAATCAGCAGATGGTGTAAAATGTAAAGGAGGAAGAATAAATAAATAGCATGATGAGTTTTTTGAGCTTTCCTCCCCCAAGGATGTACTAAGTTCTCAAGTAGATCCTGGGCCTTCTCGAAGTGTTGCCAGGCAAGTGTGGAGCTGACATCTTACGTACTAACGGGTTTGGGCGGAAGTGAAGTTCTTTATGAAAGCAAGAGCGTAGAACAGTTTGATGTATTTATGTATTGAGTGGACGTTGAGGTCTGGGTGCACTGTGTGGATTGAAACGTAGTTGGGTGACCTTACTACTAGACAAAGAATTTTAACCGTTAACCTGAATTTCAAATATATTAAATTTCATGGTTGAACCATGACTAATTTCTAGTAGAGAATAACTAATCGAAAACTGGGTTATGATAAAGAACTGACAATGCTGTTATAATAATAGAATAATACTATCCTTGAAACTAAAATTAAACAGTAAATAAAAAATTACTAACAGCAAAGTTATATGTACTATCATCTTTCACAGGAGGACATTTATAACAAACTCACTTAAAATTTATCACTAAGCTGCTTTAGTCTGATAGCAATCTGGCTCGATTGTCAATGTCAGTGTTCTAAGGAAAGAGAGTACCACTCATTCCCTCTATTTATATATCTATATCTATATCAANTTAAAGAATTTCCAAGAAATGGTAGCTCAAGGCACTTCCATTAATATATTTTTCAAAATGTTGCCGTTATTTTTACTCATCCTACTTGTTAGACACCAAAATGATAGTCACTAACATTATGCATGTGTGTATATATACACGTATGTATGTATGTATGTATGTATGTATATAGGGGGGTAGAGCAAGCGTGAAGATTTGAAAAAAAACGAGCGTGTGGACGCAGGCAGGACCAGTACGAGACTGTCACAGGGCTTTCCTTCCAGCGAGTGCTCCCAACTTCACATGATACGTATCGCCAGCTTCCCTCGCCTTCATCCACAGGTTAAATGAGTGACAAGCACAAAGAATATTGTTATTGTTTATTCCTAATAAATTCCCTTTAATATAAATAAATATACAATTGAATTTTGGTACCAAATTTATTTTGAAAAGTTTTAAATATATATTTAACAGCCACAGTACGATAACCGTTTTGAAGAAGGGAATTCTAATTTAACTCTTTTTTTCTCCCCTGTAGGAATAAGGGATTTCTTAGTACAAATTTACTGGAATACAGTAATAATTAGACTATGCAAATATATTTATTAGAAGAATTTTATAAGAAGTGTTATTTTAAAAAAATACTTTAGATATTATAAAAATAAATACAATAGATACGTTTCAAAAAATTAATAAGAGTAAATATATTTAAGTTAAATTTTATCAATAATAAGTGCTTAATAGATCAATTAATGTGAGTTAATAAGGTGGGATTGGTTGGGGATTTGGTCTGGGAATTGGAAGATAAAATAGACTGGTTAGTAAATAAAAAAGTTGTTATTATTGCCATCGTTTCGGCCTTAATTAGAGGCATGAAAGTCATGATTTATTTATCCCAGAGAAGGGATTGTCTCCCTTCATCAGCCTCTATGTCCTTAAGATGGCCCAAAATTCAGGCCGAAACGTTGACAATAATGAAAACTTTTTTAGTTTACGAATTAGTTTGTATTTCTTTAACTACCAAGATCGAATCCCCGACCAATCCTTCCTCATAAAGATCAACGGTCAACCAACTACCTCTAAATTAATACGATTTGAATTAAGGATAATTACTTTATACTATTTTTGTAGAAGTTTCATTACAGAGAATACTTGAGTTGAAGTAATACATAAGTTTAACCCAAGAGAACAGGTTGATTCAGAAGTGGCGTAGGCCTGCGACGTGTCAATGTTATTGATACAATAAAAATAAATAACACCGAGAGACATCTATATTTCGAATTAACATCATTGGCCTAATCCTTTATATGCATTTAGTAAGGGCAATGAACCTCAAAACAGGATTTTCACACCCGATAAAAAAATAAAAAAAGGTCAGAGGAGGTGAGAAATAACAGATTGCAAAAAAAGAGGGAGAGGAAATAAAATGTTTAAAAAAAGTCAAAGCGGCATCTCCATTGTGGGGGCGAATGTAGTGTGCTAATATTATGCATGAGAACGAATATGGGTCCTGTCAAATGAAGAAAAAATATTTTGACGCCTCTAATAATACAGTAGGTTGCAAATTTACGGCTGGAATAACTAGAAAATGTGTTAAACCAGTAGTTTATCTAAAGGAACACCACTAGGAGTCTGATATCTAGAAGATGGATCGCTCCGATAGAGCCTGGTCTAGTATCTAGCATAGACTACAGTCAGATCGTGAGATATATCAACATCAAAGTAATGGTAAGTTCCTTCACCTTTCAAAGTCCACGCCTGCATAAAATGTAAGAATAAGTAGTTACTCTTAGCTTTTGAGCTACATAATCAAAATCTATTAAAAAAATTTAAATTTCTAAAAAATATTCAAGTAAACATTGACCACTATTATTTTACATAAAGATTGAAGAAAATGGCGTTTTCAGTCATTTATTCTAGAAGGATGAACTTGGATTCCCCATGACTAGTGCTGTGGGTTCGGTTCCAGGCAGACTTTGGTCGAATAATAAAAGCCTACCCAATACCATGCTTGTTTTATTCTAAACTCCTCATTAGGACATTAAATCAAGAAAAGGAAATTTAACTTCCTATTGTCAAAAAAAATGTTGGGAATGTTGGTAGAACCTAATGACTGTATTCATATATTTCATTTCTAGTGATTCGAATTTCATTAAAAGTTTTTAAAACATTTACAAATATTAAAAAAAAAAAAAAAGACCTGTAAATATTGCAAATAGTGATTTAGGTGTCATTAGGCTGCTTCTCATCATATACGCTAATTAAAATATTAATGTATTACTGTTTTTTTTTTTTGTTTTTTTTTTTTTTTAAATAATATGAACATCCTACATTAACTTATATTGAAAATATTATTAAATTAAAAATAAATGTTGGTTCAAACCCATCAATTTGATGAAAGCGAGAAATAATGAAAACTTTGAAAAAGGAGAACGTATTAACACATTTATCAAAGTTATAAAATTCGGACATTATTATTAAAAATATGGTGTTTTCATAAGTATAGTATTTTAAACCAACATAGAATAGCATTTAAACAACAGCTTGTTGTACCTATTGACCAAAATTTGCATTTTCTGTGAAGTAAAAATCATCAAAATGCAAATTATGTGTCTATATATATTTGAAAATTTGAAGGAATGGTTTTAAAGTTCCATTATGATACCGACGTCATTTCAATTATCTGAGTACACTTCCCAGCCTGTTTGTTTTAGTCATAAAGTTTTAGTAGGTTCTTCAATACGGAAATTCAATTAATTAAGATTATTATAAAGTTTATATAGAAGATCACCAGTACCAGTACTGTTCATGTACATTGTAATTAAAAAATACTACTACGAAATATAGAGGCCCAGAGGTAACACATGCAATATATTTGTTTATTTGCGACCAACGGCACACTGAAGAGGTGTGTGATCAGCAAACTGTTTTGGCTATCTACATTTTCTCCCGTTAAATGAAGAATGTTACACAGTTAAGGCTAGGTGTTAATAGGAACACCGAGCCTAAAGGTCTCGGCCTTCACAAAAAGAAGCATAGAAAGAAAAAACTGACTATGCAAAATATGATTTAAACCTGGGACCATAACCGTTTGACATATTTTCTTCCTCCGTTCTGTTTTCCGATGAACTGACCACCACTGCCAAAGTTTTTTTATTTTGTAGAATAACGCTGTACGCCAATGTGTAATCTATTATTCGCACGGTAGACAAGATCTTACAGGATTTGACATTCCACCACATTGTCACTTATTACCTGTTAACTACTTCCAGAGGTATACAAAGTATGAAGTGACGAGTGTCATTCCATTTGAAATGCTCCTTCCAAGTTACACACAGAGACACACAAAATAACAACTTTTTTTTTTTTAATGTAACGGGTAATTGACCGTTTTTGAACTAAATATTCGTAATATTATTCTTTAATATAAAGTACAATTAATACTCAAAGACTAGTCCATTGTTATCTACTGTCATCAACCATCTGCTAACCAAATGTTCGATCCCACGCTGATACGCTGAGCCCTGAGGATGGCTCTAAAAGAACTTTTGAACCGCAATTTTAACTACCGCAAACTTATCAAATTTTTCCCTTGAAGAAAGTTGGCCAAGGCTCGAGGCAAGTAGTAATCCAATGGGTGGAGGTCTGAACTTATATGGTCTATATGGTGAATAATCAATGCGGGATAACGCAAAAAAAAAAAAAAAATCGCATACAATTCAAATGGAGGGTTTTTGACCGTGGGGATTATTAGTAGAGAATTTGGTGGGGTTGGGTCAAGGCTGTTCCCCATCATTCACTTGTCCATTTTAAGTTTCCAAATCTTACCTCTTAGTCATGAAGATTTGATCCAAGTGGCAACACTTCTCATCTCTCACTTTCATGATAGATAGGTGTAGTGAACATACCACACATTTTGTTATTGTTTTCCTAAGCATTTCATATCACATTACTTTTAGTTAAGTCGAATTTTATGTAATAATAATGTAAATCATTTAATTTTTATGTTTTTCTCATTTTCTTTCTTTTGACATTGTATTTCAACAGACCTGAAGGTGGCTAAGCCAAAACGTCGGCAGATAATAAAAAATACATTTTTTTAATTATTTGTATCAACCTTGACCGAACCCAACAAATTCTCTACTAACTTCGCGTCCAATTTTCTTAGTTGCTCACAGTAGAGTTCAAAATTCATAGAGCATTCATCAGGAAGAATTTGTGCCCGATCATAGATGGGACAACTTAAAATTCTAAGAAATGCAATGTATGGATTTTTTTTTTTTTTCAAATTGCCAAAAGTGAACCCACTTTTCATTACAGGTAACAATCATCCGGTAAAATATCATATCAGAAGGGTTTTTCAATACAGTTTCACAATTGATTCAACTTCTTATCTTATTGCAGGAGTAAATTTGTGAGAGATCAGACTTCTGCTCTTTTTCACCTTCCCCATGGAGAGTAGTGACGACTAACAGTATCATTCAACATACGAATGATTAATTCAACGAGTATGTTGAATGGTACTGTCCTGGGATAGTACTCTATGGGATGATACTCCCTGGCAACTTAGCAAGTACTTGTAGACGGATTTGACTCAACAGCTTCCTGCTGAACCTCATTTAATATCCATCAATGGTCGCCCGGAGCCCTTCTTCCTTTTCTAACATCGTATCTCTACAGCAAAATTTTCCAAACTAACGCCGCGGTTTAATGATCTAAACGGATTATTAAGTATTGGTGAAAATTAAAATGCTCACAGTCCTCTGAAATGTAATTTTTTTTTCAATTTACCCATTTATATATAAATATAAATANACCAAAATTATGGTTGTTCGAAATTGTATATATACGTAAACGCACGCAAGCTCATATATATATATATATATATATATACATGCGACAACAAATGATTTAATAATTTCAAAAATATTAACGTTATATTTTGAGGAAAGATTGCTTAAAATCTGCTATTTAATTATTATAACTATAAAAAATATATGTTTGCTCAAAACTACATGTACATGAATGATTAAGCCATTATTTTTGTCCAAATATGTAAGAAATTATTCAAATAAGACTTTAAATATTTTTCGAACATTATAAGTGAAAGTAAATTTATGGAACAAACATACAATTGCGGGTGAGCGTTTTACCCAAAGAGAAAAATTAGCAAAATATTTTTTTAAATTTTTATTAATAGCTTATAAGCAGTAAATACAATTTTTTTTCAATTTATAGTTGCCGAATTTCCGGTCAAAGAACCTAAAAAATATTACACGACGGGGCACGATGTATTTAGTCCCCCCGAGAAGTTCGCAAAAGACATTATCATCCATATGTCAAACAAAAGGTATAAATAAAATTGGTTCAACGAGTTTAAGAAATTATTATCACCTAAAAATTATTACATAAATATTTTACAGATGAAAAATTATTATTTGTTTCTAATCAGGTGATGGTTTAGTTAATGACAAAATTGAATAATAGTTATTATTTCCTTATTTTTAGTGCTTGGACAGATAATTCCTTGATTAATCAGTAAAAAAATAAAGTGCAAATAAATAAAAAGTGTACAATTTATTTTAAGGACATATACGTTCTATAACATTTTATCTTAAATTTATTTTAATGATCAAATCTCTATCCAACAGTCTAGAACCAGACATCTTTAGCTATCCTACTGATTAAGTGTATTCTCCGACTTGTAAGATATAATTAGTCGTTTATTCAGTTATATTTATCTTTACCATGGGAAATCTGCTTATTTTACGCTGCTTCTGCGGAAGGAACAACATAGACATTCTCCAGTAGTCACTATTTTTAGTCTGTGGAGATTCGAAGCATTAAGTTCTATAGACCTTATTAAATAAAGTTTATAAGCAGATAAAACCAATACTACTCGACTTCCCTTCGCTTCTCCACTCTCTTTATCTAAACGCCCCTCTCTCGCATTCTTTCCTCTTCTTATGTGCTTTATCTCTTTCTACTCATCTCCAGTCACCCTCCATCTTCCCCCGAGACAGGTGCTTTCGACAGAATTTATTAAAAGTATGAATGAAGCCTTTGACTCAACAAGCTTTATGGAATGGAGCTGCCCAAAACAAACCAGATATTTGAGGCAATTCCTAGTCAGTCAAACCAAATAAAGAAGCCAGAAACACTTCCGATTTTTCTTTTTATTTTCCCCTTCACGGGTCGGCTCATTTCTGAAATTGGTTTGGAAGCACCCAACGTGTTGTTTTTGTTGATTTTGATCTAAACAGGAAAAAAAAAATTTTTTTTACCAAAAAAAAAAAGAAGCTTAATGAAGAGATCTTTCTGTCTTTGGGTCATTGACCAGGTTAAAATTGCGGAAAAGGGAAATACAATGTATTTTTTTTTTCGTACTTCCTAAAAGTTTTTAAATTAAATATTTTCAATAGAGTTATAAATTCAATTTTCAGTTTTCTAAATGGCCACTCGGTAGACTCCCTAAAATATTGCAAGGACTTTTTTTAAAAACTGTTTCCCTCGAGAAAATCAAACTATTCACTTTAGTACAATAAGGCGGCTCCTTAAAAATTCCTTTGGTTCTTCACCTATGTTACATGCTACAGGAAAAAAAAAACAATCTGATCCTCGACATTTGAGCTTCTTTTAACAAACTGTTGAATAAGTTGAAATGGAAAAGGGATGGGATGAAAAAAATATTAAGGAAAATTTAAATCGCAATATTTTAGTAATCATTAATACTACCCGGATATGTACAGACTGAAATAGGTGTAAAATGTAATTTTTTATTCCTAAATTGTATAGAAATGATTTAACCATTTTTACGAAAAATGCGTATTAAGAAAAGTTTTAAAAATGTATTTTGGAGAATTAAGAAGGTCTCTACTTCGAAAACGAAGACCCCAAAGAGTTTTATGCTTCTTTTTAAAAACCTTTGGCCCTTAAGTCTTTTGACCAAATCGGATGACGGGGAGGGGAGTTTCAAGGAAGACCACATTCAATAATCCTCAGTATCTTATTTATCATTCCTGTAATGAAAAAAATTTTGAAAAGTCTTATCTCAGTTCAAACTGATATAAACATATGTCTCAATTTAATCATGTCACTATCCCATACCCATATTAATAATTTTAATATGCGAACCGTCATATCATCTATTGAAATTTTTTTTTTCTTTTCCTTATTTAAAGGCATGGCAACCACTGAGGATCATTATTGCCTCAAATACTATTGTCTATCATCCTTGTAGAATTTAATGTTATGCAAGATAGATATTTTTTCAAATTTTTATAATTCATTTTATTATAGCTATATTATTGATACAAAAAAAAATCATTATTAGGATAAGAGCTCTTTGAAATTTTAATATTTTTTTTTCTTATTTTATTATTATTCTAATGTAAATACTTTTAATCGTCAGTCTTAAGTATACTATGATATCATTACACAATTTTTATTTATTTTTAGCAGTTCTTAGTATATGAAAGCGGGACTTAATGTAATAAATGATACCAGTCTTGTTGTAAGGTTTGTTGAGTCAAGTTCCCTGTCCAAGAGACGGCCAAAACCCCACTCCCCGATCACCGCCACGGCCACGCCCGGCTGCTCTCCTTGCTATGTTGTGCGTTATAAATAGTTTCGTAGCTCAACAGGTGAGACGCGTTCACCCCCTGCCAACCAGAGTGCTCGCGTCTCTCCAGAGCCCGGGACCTAAACAGCGGTCCAGAGAGCCGGGAGTAGCCGAGGACATGAGACTACGAGAAGAGAGGACCCGGCCATACCCCAGACCGGACTAGGCTGTGATTTGTCAGTATTAGAATTGGCACCTAAAGATGCCACAGCTAATTATTCAGATAATTATTGAATGTTTGAATAAGATTTGGATATAATAAGAATATATATGGTTTAATTCAATAGCTCGGTGACAGTTAGATTTGCGTAAATAGAGCTTTGTAATAAATTTAACAATAAATCATATTATTGAATATGGTGTTAGTTTTCTATGAATTTAAATCTTATCTAGTATATTTACATGTTTCAGAAAAAGAAATAAGTTTGCTATGTGTTGCGAATTATTGTTAAGAAGTTCCGTCAAGTCTGTTGGTAGGTCAAGTTTGTTTCTCTCCTGTTAGAAACCTTATTTTGTTTCGCTAAATATAGGAGTGGACAACAAAACTCGATTAGTAATTAATAATTATAATATCTATTACTATCTAGTAATTATTAAAAAACGGTCCTACAAAATCAACGAGTTGTTCACGGGTCGTTTTCCTTTCGCCATGGTTGGTGATCAATCCGAATGATCAATTGTCGGCCATCGTATATCGCACATCCCTTGTAACTAACTATCCAGTTCCCAATTCATTTCCTCGAAGTGGAAATGTATCGGCCTCGCTTTTCAGATAACTGCAAAATCTGAGCTACATAACCTTGGCATGATAAGTTTAGAGAAGCAGTCTTGTTATTTTTTAAAAAGTTCTTGAACAACTCTCGAGAAATCAGTAGTCCAAGTTTTCCGGCATTACCTTCCCGTGAGGAAGGACACAACACCTAACATACAACGGTTAACATGTGGTTATTAATAATCAATAAAGTACACTTAACATCAATCTGTGGTTCCGCTATCTTCCCCAGAAGAAGGTAATTGCGGTTGGCGGATGTTTATTACTACAGAAACAAATAAACGCTTACATATTTTTGTAGAAACGAAGCACTGAGGCAATAATGCCTGACCCACACATTATTCCCCATATTTCATACATTCACAATCATCAAAATGTTTTTTTGGGACTAACAGACAAAATCATTTCTTTAAATTGCACTAAGGGGACATTAATTTGTTTGGGAGTGGGAAAAGTGCCAAACCATGCAAAGACCGAACTAAGAAGGAATGAATTCGGCCAAGAAGGTTTGACCTTGAATCAGCTATCACCTGAAGTATTTCATTGTTTTAGAATCATTGCTTTTCAACTGTATTATAGCCAAATCTCATTATCTTAAATAAATAAATATCCCATTTTTATTCTTTTAGAGAGGAGTTTTTTAGTCAGCTTAGCCCAGAGGATAGAGCGTGGTGCTGCGGAATCGAGTCCCGACCTCAGCAGGTTTTGGGAATTTTGAATAAAAAGGCAACTTATAGACAGCCCTCTTGGCAATAAATGGTTGCTCGGGGATAAATAGAAAAACAATTAAACATACTTAAGCATGGTAACAGTAACTGTACAAAGCTACAATTATAAAGTACTCTATATTTGTAACTTTGCTAACATTTTGGGAAATCGGCTCTTAAGTTTAAACTATTAATCATTTATCATACTTAAATCCATCTTTAATGAAACATGGGAAATGGGCAAAAATTACACAATCCTTTCTTTACACAATTTTGCAAGAATGACTGGTAGTTAGGTCTATTAGAAATGAGGAACTGCACTTAGTTTAGATAAAAGAATAGAAGAGCTGCATAAGTTTTTTAAATCAGAAATAGAGGGCGCCAGGGCACCTCATGGTATACCTTCGAGTCTCTTAATCCTCGGGCTAGGAGTTCGAATATCGCGCTGGGCTAATTTTTATAGAAAAATAGGCATAGCCCCTTCCTCCATTACTTAATTAGTTGATTGAGAGAATAACACTTATTTAAAAAATCAGAAATAACAAGAGACTTATTGGACAATTCTTGTCTGCTCCTCAAGAAACATTGCGTCTGTCTGCTCTGGTTTGCCATCGAGGAGAGAAGACGAACCAGATCCGACCATATCAACTTTCCCCAGAGTAAATCAAAAATAATTTTACGTCGAAAGTTTCGGCACAAGCTAGCCTTACAAATTGCTACCTCTCTTGATAATTATCACGCTCTAAATTTTAATTTCTAAATCCAATAGCCGCGTGTCATAAATAATGTAATAGCCATAAATTTTCAAGAAATGTGGAAACCATACCCAAACGAACGGTTCTGAATGTAATGTCGGTGATAAAGAATTCTTTCCAGAGCTGATGCTCTCAGCTAAAGAATAACATATTGAATTATCCGCTTGATTTAATGGCTGTGTTTGGCTGCATGGACCCGAGTGAACTTTACCCGCCTTCTTTGGTAGTTATGTGAACTTTGCCAGACCTCAGCCATCTATACCATACACAGGCACACACACGCTCGGCTACAGGATCGGGTAGATTTTCCATATACAGGATGATTGGTTCTGCTTTATTAGTCTACAGTCAAAGATTACAAAAATGTATATTTCTCTAAGGTTTATGCTTGCTAAGATACTTTGGAATTATTATTATATTATATTAAAAGCGGACTTCAAAATGGATCGTAATGTAGTATACCAATCAGTGTGCAATATCACTTCCTGGAGCCAAATTTCCTAAAACGTTGTATATGAAAGATGTAAAATTATTTTATTCAACAATAGAAATATATATGAAATATTAACGAAATAAAAATTGCTTTTGAAATCAATGAAAAATTATGTATTAATTCTTATTTTTAATTAATTCATTTATCATTTCTTAAATTCCTTAGGAGTGTTATAAACAAAGATAAATTTACTAAATTGATATAACAAGTTATGAATAGAAGATTGTCTGAATTCCGTCTTGGTAGTTGAAGAATTTACAAAATCCACTGTGTCACTCAAAATTGTACCGCAGTATACATAGGACAAACAAAGAACCCCATAAAAAGAAGAATCAGCAACCATCAACTGACATACTTTCGACTTTGACAAAGCCACTTCTTGCGACAGAACCCATCCTTGAGAAACGACTTTAAGCCGAGTCTATTCACATAAATTTAAAGCAAGACCCCATCAATGACAAAACAGACAAAGGCCATATTTCTTGGCTAAATATTTTCTACATCTTAAAACAAAAATCATAATAAGACCACCTCGTAACAATTTTATCCATTCCCATTTCCCTACAATGATATTCCCATGAACCTCAAGCCATTCAATCCCTCTTATCCGTACCCCTCTTCTACATCCGTTTCCTGTTCCTTCCACAACGGTCAAATAAAATCTTTTTAAGCAGGTCAGTCATGATGTAGTCTCAGTTGTGCAAATCCCTCCCCCCACCCCCCTCACCCTATATGGTATGTTACTCTAAGAATATTATTAATATTTTTCAAACAATTATTGCGTTGTCTAGCTATTTATCGACCCTCGTTACTTACTTTTTATTTTCATTCACAAATATTAATTTAGTTGTGGTGTATTACCCCACGTAAATTTTAAACAATTAATGCGAGGGAAAAGAATAAAAACTCTATCTGTCCCAGCCAAGACTCGAACCTGGTCAACAATTTACCTCCAAATTATTTATGCTTTGTGATTTAGAGAGAATTAGCTTAATAGACATAATAAATAGTTGAAAGTTGTAATTATTAAACAACTTAATTAGTTTTGACCTGAAATTGATAATTTTATTTTCGGTAAATTCCATCATTATCAACATATATTTGGGAGATAGGAAGTTTCAAGTAATTTTTTTCCTACACTTCCTTAGTTTGGGTATATAAATAAATCACAAGCGATCTTCATTTCTTGTCATATAGGCCCGATATGTAAATGCTAGAAAAACAAGAAAATAAAACTAAAACTGAATTTATATGTGCATGTAAGCCACTCATTACAACCCGTTTTAAATAAATCAGCTGTTTAAGCTCCATCTCCGATCATTACACGTTTCGGTTGTGCTACGGGAGTACATTTTTTTAATGAGGATAGATGTTCTGCTCCATTCCGGCTTTTGTTTTATTTTCCAATTGATAGCATATCGGCTTATGGAAATGAGGGCTCATTGAACAGGTACATATCCCCCGTGCTTTCTGTAAAAGAAGGTTACTTCGCCTACTCCAAATTTATCTATGTTGATGTCTAGTTTAGACATGGTCCAGTCTTGACTACTCGTTAGTCGCTTAAGCACTGGCTGGTCTACTACACTTCAAACTTACCCCCTCTTATATATATATATATATANATACGCAATTAATTTTTGACCATATTGCTAAATTATTTCTAGCAGTAAAATTTTATGTAACTATATATATATATATATTGATAAGGACTAGGAAAGTGGCGTGTGGAACAGACCAAACAGACTTGTACGGGAAGGGGGCAAGGATAACAGCTGTTCCCTTGTTTCCCTGGAAGGAAGTCGGCATTTCAGATATGAATGTTCAAGCCCTTTCGCGTACCTTCTCGACACGTCCATTAGATTATAAAAGCAGCTTGCCATCGTCTGCACAGGGTCAGTGATAAGTTTAGTCTCCGAGTCTCGGTTACAGTGATAAGTGACAGTGTTTAGCTGTCAAGTTGTCTTGAGGCTTCATAGTAATAAATATGTTCAATTTATTTGTACATATTAATTAATTTATTAGCCGTAAATAATATTCTATTTATACTTATTTATGTATTAGTAGGTAAAGGCAGAAGATTTTGTTATATTGTAATTAGTAGATTTAATTATTTGTGATAATAAATTAAATTAATTTAGCTTATTGTTCTTCAATTATTTGTGATCTGTAACTCGTAACTATATATATATAGTACACATATATTCTTTCTTTATTGATAGTTTTATAGAACAAATTAATATAGCATACTTTATATGAAATAAAATTTTATAATCTCTATTTTTAGTAATAATAATAAAATGTGCATAACAAAAACAACAGTAAGGGAAACTTTTCCCCCTGATCGCTCAGTTGTGCTTGCACGAACTAAATTAGTCATTAACTCAGGTTCACGCCTCCAATGAGACATGTCAAGTCCGCCTAGTCCCGCAGTTATCACCAGGCAAGATAGACCTTGCCGAGACACACTAAGGGAAATTTAAATGGAGAGAAGACGAGACTTTGTGTATGAGGTAGAAGACTTTAATCTTTTAATTTGGGCACTAATGAAGAGGGGGGGCGCTGACTAGCGGGAGGCGCTAGGACGAAAGTCGGGTTCACCGACCTACCACCCGCATCTTTCCAGGAGACGACTCGCTCTTTAGAGCAGACATTCAAATTCCCCTCATTTTGCAGTTCTCCCCCCCACCCCAACTGCCTCGGCCGGGGTCTGTTCACTTATAGACATTCCTGTATCAGACATTGTTCGCTTAGCAGATACTTAACAGCTGTCGATACACCACTCATAGTCAACATAGCACAAGGAAACTTTTTGTCAAATCTCGCCATGAATACAAGGAAATTTCAGGAAATCAACTTGTTAAAGTGTTATATAATTGTTATATTATTATTTATGGTGGTTAGAGGAAGAAGACAGACCGAATTCTGAACCTGGATTCCAGAACAACAGACGAGGGAATTATCACTGGAGAAGGTAGTAGAGATATTCATCTAAACATTAGGCACCGATTTGTTACTTGTACAGTTCGAGCTGAGATCGTGAACGATTCTTCACGATATCACTTAACTACAGCTATAGACTGGACAGGTTCTGTAGGAGGGGAGGTGGAAGATTTGAAAGTAATGAAAAGGTGAAATTCGTCCTTCTTCTGCCTTCTCAAATTTAGCTAATGTTCGTTATACTGATAATAAAAATTATTTTATATATATA
>KZ807007.1:373683-390685 GCA_000696205.2 Oncopeltus fasciatus
TTTTTTTTTTTTTTTTTTTTTTTTTTTTTTTTTTTTTTTTTTTTTTTTTTTTTAATATTACAGTGAAATTATTCTTTTATTCCGACCCAAAACAAACAAAAGTAGTAGAAAACTTTTTTATTATAGTAACATTTTTTTATGGTTAGTTATTTATTTTACATTATTTTTTATCTCGAAGGTAACCTAAAAACCTCTTGAGTGTCTGCCCAAAGAGTATCATTCTTTCCGTTGAAGGGTAATCATTTTTGAAAAAGTTAAGACTTACAGCTTAGACAAGTAATAAAAAAAGTATAAGTAATACTTCAAAAATATTCAAAACAACAAAAGAGTTTCTTCTTCTAATGCCTCTTTTATCTTCATTATTTTATTTCATATTTTAAAAAAAATAAAAATAAAAAAAAGACCTCAAGTAATTTTCAGAAAAAAAGAGTTTTTTTTTCCTACTTTTTTTTTTTTTTTCATACAGCCCTAGATGGCTTACAATGTAAGCCGGAACGTTGGCAGATAATCTATTTAAAAAAATACACTTTTTATAAATTTGTATTTTTTTTTGGATCTACCTTGACCGAACCCCATCTAAAATCATCTAAAACTAAAACATAATGTATAAAAATAATCAAAACACTTTGCTTTCTCTCTTTTCTGTTTTTTTTCTTTTTTTTTTTTCTTATGCGCACAGGTGTTGATAAAAAATACAAGATCAGCAAATGTTAGTTGAATTTTCAACATTCTATACAAAAAAAAAACAAAAAAACATTTATCTCGAACATAAACATATATATATAATTTTAATAATAAATATATTAAATAAAATAATATTTTTTTTTAAATTACAATATAGTAGCAGCGGAAATTGCTTGACTTCCTAGTGAGAATTCTGCAAAAATAAAACAATTGAAGCGCCAGGATAGCCCAGAGGATTCGTTCGGATCTTGAAATCCTGAAGCTTCGGCTTTAAATCCTGCTCAGGGCAAGTTTTTATTTATAAATTATCCTGAGCCATGAGTGTTTAGAATGGGGTGGCAATCTGTAGATAGCTCCTCCCTCCATGACCCATAAGTGGATGAAAGGGTGGCTAACACTTATTACAAATAAATAAAATAGTTAATGAAAGAAAGGTCTCAGTGGAAGGTTCAGTGGCGAAGATAGACCTCTTTGCCTTCGCTGATAGATGCGAGATGAAGACGAGAGGTAAGGAAAAGCAGGTGGGGAGAGGCGTGCGAGTGGCACGCGACGGTCTCCACAACTTTCTCTCTCGCGGTGGGCGCGCGCCCTCACTCTGTTAATTGGAAGTATTAGCCAAAACTAGTCTTGGCGGCGAGTCGACCCGTGTGCTTATCATACCACGCCTCGCTCAGACCTCTCTCCCCTGTCAAGGGAGCAACCAGGGGGAGGGGAGGTATAGCGAGCGTGTATATGAAGGGTAAAAGTAATTGGTCAATGAGCGTATCACCAGTGAGTCAGGGGAAACTGAGAGGCTCAACAAAGTTTGGAAAGAATAAACACATTGGTATCGGATTTCAAAATTATCTTTCAGAAGGGACTAAAGATAGCGAAAAGTAATAAACACGAATATATATTTTAGTTTGCTTTTTACTTGAGTTAAGAAAAGTATAGAGAGCGTTCGAAATAGTTTATGCCGGAGCGTTTCCAACTTTTAAGTTTTGATAACCCAGTATTCAAAAGAGCATTGTTCGAAAATTGCACGTATATTGAAAACATATACTTGTGCACACTTAATTTAAAATAACTCCTGCAGTTAAAATAACTAATAATCAGACTAAGCTTATTGTAAATGTAAATGTTCTACTTAGGAAATGTTATAACAAAAAGCTGTAGGGTTCGCAATAGATATTTTTTCAATATTATAATTAACTATTGTTATAATTTTACAGAAGCAAATGGATTTTTCATGGTATACAGTAATATTAGTTAGCTCTGACTCCGAGTGTAAGACTTCGAGTTTAAGCCCGTGAAGAATTAAAAAACGCATATGAAATCGGTAATCATCCAATATCAAGTTCAACTACAGTTCAGTACATTTAGACGTAAACTTTGTGAGCTATGTATAGTGTTGGCTTGTACATTTATTTTCAGTGGTGTGTGTATAGTTTTTGTTATACCCGAGGGAACAGCGGGGCCTAATAATGAAATTCTAATGAAATGTGTGAAGGTATACAAGCTACTTGACTCCAACAGGATTGAGAAGAGCTCTCGCTGACCACACACAAGAGCAGTATTTGAATAATCCTCATTCAACAGGACAGTAAAAAAAAAAAAAAAAAACGAAATCCTTACGTTTCAGTGCATAAAAAACTAGGAAGCGCATTGATCGCTAACATTTCCGACCAAAATGGTTGAGGTCATGAATTTGTCAAGCTTGTTAACAGCATCTTAAAAAATTGTTCTTTGAAGAATTTCTTAAGAGAANAAATAACTTCATCTCCATTGATCCCTTTCTGAACGTAGACACCCCGGCTAATCCGCCATGGGGCAAGTGTCGGGAGACTTAGCTGTCTTAGGATCCTGAGTAGGCAGGAGCAGCTTAGGACAGTAAGGAGTGGCTTTAGCGGCTGGGGGATTCATACCATGGACTAGTTGCTAGCCGAAAGTTTATGTTTTTTTCCCTTCTTCTCGTTGGCCCCTGTCTTCAGGTAGCTCCAGGCAGCATTCACAAGGTCAGGCTGGCGTCCTGGAAACACTACGTCACCACTAGCCCTGGGGCTAATAATAGAGCTCGCCCGACAACTCGTGGAATGTTTCACTTTTAGCGCATAGATCTCTAAGATTTTTTTTTTTTCTTTGCACCTACTTCAGATTTTCTGCATTAGCGTAAGAACTTACTTCCAGAGCTTAAACAAATGATAATGAATATAATACGTAAAGAAGTCCGTCCGGAAGAGCTACATAAGCAAAGTGAACTCCTCATTATGGTAAAATTCAAATTTACAGTTCTGGTAAACCTCCAAGTAGTTAAATTTAACTGTATAACTCCTCAAATATATTTTTAATAATTAAAATATCTGAGTTGAGTTTCATTACTCTAAACTAAATATTACAGCCACTGCATTGGAAAAAAAAAAAAAAAAAAAAATTACTCCCATTTGACACTGCAGCGAATTCCCTCTCCTATCGGTCAGATTTTGCTTGATAATTAACAAAGCCTTTCATTTTGAAATTGAAAGCATTCATTCAAAATCTAATTAAGAAAATATATATTGGTTGACTCTCCCACTGAAAAGGCACTAAAAACTTTGGTGACACACTCACAAACCCACCAGAAACTCCTAGTACTTGTTTGAAGGATGTACTTTCCTATGGCGAGATCCAGATTAGTAACAACATGGCTAAAGCTAGATTTTACTCTTACGCAAATCCTAAAGAGACATGCCGGCTCAGAGGATATTGATACAGGTTTAAGGTGTTAGAAGACGCGAGTTACGCGACAATTAGTCACCACAAAGTCTGCACCACCTGATCTTCTAAGTCCAGTCGAAGCAAGCTGATCCAAGAAATACTGACGAATAGAAGAACTTGGCCAGCTTCTCAAGCAGATTTACTTATTTATTTTACATTTACATCAAACTATCACTCCTAATCATTCAATATTCCTGGCGTATAGAAAATACATTTTTTGGTAAGCTTTTAACGCTCAACACAAATTTTCATAGTGTTGATATGAAAAATATGGGTACTACTCTATTTCAGTCAAGTTGCGTTTTAGGATACTGCCTCTCTCAATTAAAATTTTTCTTAATTAAAAAAATAGATTTCGGACTTACTAGTTCAATTTTATCTATTTCATTTCGTTCTGTATAGTAACAATTATGTCCTAAAGAGAGCAAAAATTTTCCTAATCAAGTTTTAGGTTTCAGATAGATACCCTTCGTACTCTAAGAAGTTAATCATTAGTTTTCTACAACTTTTAGTGATGATGATTTTACGATGGTTCGTCTTTTACGATATTTCAGACTTAGGTTAGGTATAAATTGTTAGATACGGTGTTAGGTATATTGTTACTTATAATTTTAGGCATTGTTTGTGGTGAAGCAAAAAAGTCCATACACAGGAGCCGCGAAATCTAAGTAAATTATATATTTTTTATTAAAGATGGGTATAAATAAGAGTAATTACTAACAATTAATAAACAAGCCAGAGAGGACAATGGATATGATACGTAAATATGACCTTTTCTCTAGACTAGCCGAAAAAGAAGTGGTAGAATAAAATGGTAGCTACATAAATACATTTTTTATAATTCATAAAAGTCAAGCTTTTATTTTTATTTTTTTGTAAAAATTTAATAGATGATAAAAGTAATAAAATTACTTTTTACACCTTTTATGTGTTATAAACTTTTAACTAATAAATAATAATAAACTGTAACTCAAATTACAAAAATATTATGATTTCCAATTTTTGCCCGTTTCTAAACTCCCCACAATCGCGACAGATTTTAGTCATAAAAGGATCCGTAAACAATTGTATCAAAATCGAGTACTTATGTATTATTGAAATTGCGCAACTTAAGAGCAATCTTGTTCTTCGCAAACAGTAACCCTGTTGATCGCACTCGCATGACGTTTTCTTTTGGATTCCTTGTTGTTTGCTAATTTTTGACGCCATTTTTTAAGAGTTGAGAGAATGTCGGGCAGTGATATATGAGATATAATTTGGTATCTTATTTATCAGAGTTCATATGGTGACAGCATCTGATGAAAGAAAATGGAGACTGTTTTAAATTTATGTTAATTCTATATTAACTAATAACTATAGTTGATAACTCTATATCAGTCTTCTTTGTTTTAAATAAAGTGTTTTGATGTTGAATAAAGTACTTTATTTTACGAATTTTCTCAAAATTTCATGTGCACACTTACACACAAGTAGTGGAGACACTTTAAAAACCGTCAAATTTGTAGCTCCGGTGGTATTAATAGGTAAGTGCCCAAGATTATAAACGGTTTATATTTTTAGCTTCTTTAAAGTAGGGTCGTTGAAGATCTTTTAAAAGTTTTTCAAAATTCGAGTCACGGTACCAACGTCTCTACGGGAAATTTACTAAAATTGAGATCGAGTTAATCATTAGTTTTCTACAACTTTTAGGGATGATGATTTTACGATGGTTCGCCTTTTACGATATTTCAGACTTAGGTTAGGTATAAATTGTTAGATACGGTGTTAGGTATATTGTTACTTATAATTTTAGGCATTGTTTGTGGTGAAGCAAAAAAGTCCATACACAGGAGCCGCGAAATCTAAGCAAATTATATATTTCAAAATTCGAGTCATGGTACCAACGTCTCTACGGGAAATTTACTAAAATTGAGATCGTGCTTACCTTATTACTATTGACAAACTTATATGAATATTTGATAAGCCCCAATTCTAGTCAATTCGCTTACTTAGTATATCATTGAATAATATGTTTGATTATAATTGGTAAAGTATGAGAATCTTTCACTTTTTTCATTAATTAATCTAGAATTTAATCCTCATCTAAAATAATTCACATTATAATATAATTATAGGTATTCTTATTTGGATTCTCGACACAATTGAGGGGTGGGGTTCGCTTTGGGATAATGAGTGCTGCTTGGTCCACTCGAGCAAAATCATTACGAAGGGTAACCAGAAAACATATCTAAACAATCGGCCATCACGTTGATTCAAAAAGCTGATTGGATCATTGAATTTCTCTGGGAGCTCATATGGCGCCTCCAGGCAGGAATATGTTTACCAATCGTTCTTTTGAATAGACACTAAATCTTTCCGTCTTGTCTACCAACTGAGAAGGGGTATTCATTTAAAACCAAATGGAAACATGGAAAGATACAAAGATTAAAACCCTAGAATCCACCAGCCAAAACAGAAACCAAACAAAAAATATACAACACTGTAGATGCTATTTCTTATTTATTCGTTCAGTGTTGGGGCCAATCAGAGGGCATGGGAGAAAAGAAAGAGCACCTCTGATAACACTAACTGCCCACTGCAGGGATAAGCTTTTAAAATCTTGGATTCCGAAGGATTAACACCCCAGGACAGGTTCAAAATATATGACAACTTAATTTACCTTTTCGAGAGTTCCCCCACGATAAAGGTTCGTTCGAATTGAATATTAAGATGGCCGATAAAGGAGGCTAAAACCACTAATACGGCCTGAGTGGAATGGCGAATGGGCTCCGAGAGATTACTGTACAAAATGGCTAAAGCTCGTCGTGACATCGTAACTAACAGTTCTCTTCCCCTTTAATGAGCAGGCGGAAGCGGTCCCCGGGGGCGATGAGGGCTACCAACTAGAAGCATATAACATCAAGTCTCAGCATTTTTACTTTTCCATATACGTAACTGAAAGTGTCCAACGGTATCACCCTCAGGAATATGGCTCCCTTCCTGTTTTCTCAAAGATTTTGAAAAATTCTTGAGAGGAAAAATATGTCCTATTTTTTTCTTTCTATTTCCAAGCAAGAGAAAAATTCTTCACCCTACAGTTTGTAAAAGAAATATTTTGCGATAAAATATCACCTTAACTAGATTTTTCCATTTAGGAGTTTTAAATAATTTAAAATATTTCTCAAGCATATTATTTTAAATTCTTGAGATTTTAGATGGCAGAAACGTAAAATTATCAACATATAGGACTAGGAGATTACCGTAGGGAAATTTAAAAAATTCACGTTCGTAAAATGAAGTGTCCCACACGCGCACACACTCACGCACGCATATATATATACATATATTCTGTGTATTATTGCTAATAATTCGCCATTTTCTAAATAAATGAACTAAGTTTGTTCTTTATTGTGTTTTTTTCTATTTTAGTAACTTTTTTGTAGGAAATCAAAATGGGGGAGGGAGATCTAGAGAGAGATTAAATTGGAAAATTGTCTTTATCTTCGTTATTATTAGAATCACGAAATAATTTTAGAACATAATGGGCGTAAAAAGTAATTTATATTAGTTAGCTTTTAAATATTATCCTTATGGAGCATATTTTAATAATTTTCCAGAACAAAAATTATAAAAAATTAAATTGTGCATCTATTTTCTTCCCTAATACTAAAGATGGCGAAGAAATTGAGAATTTTTCAATTTGGTCTACCGGTATTCTACCCCTCCCCTCATTCAATCGGTTTAAAAATTTGCAAAACAGAAAACCAAATATTGTATTTAGGTTATTTGTAATTAAAAATTGGGAGAGCTGACTAACTCCCAAATATTCATTCCCAACTATCTTTATTAATTTAGGTTTTATTTAAAATGTTATACAATATAAACTTTATAAATTATTATAAATAAATATCAATTTTATTTTATGCTAATAATAAAACATATTAAAATTTTAAATTTTTATCCCTCCACCTCGATCAATTTTAGCCATAAATGAACTCCGGCAAGATGCCAAATATAGCGATATGCCTATAAACTAAAAACTGGCCTACAAAGCATAGGCAGATAAATACACACACACAGATATATGCATATATATTTTGGTGTCCATTAAATTTAGTAAATGTAAAAATCAGTCGTGTGAACAAACTCATTCACTTTCTTATTGATCCTTTTAACACTTCATCTGAAGTTAAGTATAATTCAAATGATAAACTGAATTTTAAGAAACATTTCAAACCAAATGAATTTGTCAAACAATGATACACATCTATTAAACTGGTAACTACATTTTATTAAATACAATATTTCGGCCACTATAGAATATAAACTATTTTAAATAGAATTTAAATTAGCAGATATGCCTCCAATTCATGAAGTCTAATTTTGCACAATAGCGACGTGATAACAATTTTAATAGATTTTTTTTTAAACCTGAGGTTGCTCCAATGGTGATATTTTTAATTGTTTCAATCCTTAAAAAAATAAATAAATAAATAAAATTTCCTTTTAATGCATAAAATGGGGCTTATATNCTATTACTTAAGAGGCCATAGAGAACTTTTATACTTGATCAACTTCTTATATATATAATAAATAGTAATACATAAATAATAATGTCCGTTGCTCTGAAGCTGGGTTATCTGAGTGAATCCTTAAGTTTTCAATTGATGAATATTTACATTTCAATCCTTCCTAATTAGTCAATTTTGCTGGGCAATACCTAAAATATTTCTTAATCAATAAGCTTATCCGTGGTGAGGTTCATAATTCTTAACTAAACATAACTTTGCTAGATTTTAAAAAAGTTTGAACTCGCACTTGACATTTCAGCTTATCACTCACTCCTATCGATCTTATTCAGTCAATAGCAAACATAGCCTTGTAAATAGAGTTTGAGTGTCTAAGTATCTCAATGATTTCTACATGCCAGTTTTAATTATTTTCTTAATGAAATTTGCCATATAGCTGTTACATGGAAAACGAAAGGCTAAGTTTGTTATAGAGCAAAATTGGAAAATTTAGAGTGGAAAATTAAAACACAATGACAAGTACATGTAAAAAATAATACTTCCATGTAGTGTAATATTTAGTTTAAAGAACTTAAACTCAACAAAGGTATGTTTATTTTTAGTTTATCGATAAAAGTTTATAGGAGTTGCACAGCTAATTCGAACAAATAAAAGTGGGGGTTTACCTAAACTATAAATATAAACTTTATGTAGATGCAGCAATTAGTAATTTTTAAAAAAGAAATCCATCCAATCACTTTTAAATGTAATTTAAAGAATTAAATTTGTTACAGAGCAAAATCAGACTATTAAGAATGGCAGATTATCTGAAATGTCAAGAATGAGTACAAAAATTTTTTTTCAGATTTAGTTGGCACAATGTTTAGTTTAGGCTAATAAAAATCAACACAAATTGGTATTGATAAAAAAAAATTAGGAGTATAGCAAAATTGAACAATTAGGAGTAAGGGTTTAACCTACTGTTATTAACTACTAAATAACATACCTCTTAAATTTTACACCTGAAATTATTTATTTTCTTAATGAGAAATTTCACTAACACATTAAGAATTATGTAGCTTTTAAGTCTAAAATGAAAGACTAAGCCCGCAATTAAGTGATATCAGATGAATGAGATTGGGAAATTTTCTGAAAGGTCAACTGTCATTTTACAATAGTTTTTTCAAAGTAGCGAGCATATTTATTTAACATACAATTTAGTAATAAAACTAACCACATAGTTATTAGGTAATTCCTAATATAGGTAATCTGCTATTATCTTCCTGTGGGAGTGACGTCAGCCACCTCACCAACTATCCAATACGTCTCCAACCTTCACAAAATCCCCAGCCCCATCTAAATTTAGATTACTTTACAAGAAAACATTCCTTTTTTCTACTAAGATAAATATTGTAACGGATGACAGTTTAGCTCAGACTCTGCTAGCGTAAGCTTGTATTTTGTACCATTTCTCAAATAAATATTTTCTTTAAGTTCACTTCGCCTTGATTCATTTAACTAGTGCCCCAAACAGTGGGATAGTAAGAGCTAAGAAATAAAAATGAAGAACCACTTAATTTTATTTAAATCATCCATTTAATATATTCATATTAAACACCACCAGAAATATTCAGCTCCAATACAGTATCAATGCAGACTGTAACTTGGTCAGATTTTTTTTTAAATGATAGGACCACACAAATCTACAAATGCTTAGTCGGTTACAGACGACTCGACAGAACAACTCAGAAAAACAATTTTAAACCTACGGGATCAATTAAAATCACTTCAATTACCAAAACTGAGATGGACAAAAAACAAAATTTTTTCGGGTAGGGCAACAGTATGAGATAAGTAAAACCGATACTAACTTAGAAAATTATGACATTTCAAATCAAAGGACTATTTCTGATATCCCTAACTATGAATTAAATTTAGTCAACAAAAATTTACCACATATAATTAGCCCAAACGGTCAATTATTGCTACTTAGCAGGATCAGAAATGAATTATATAAATCCTGAAAAAGTACCTCCAGAAATACCCAGATACAGTTAACAATTTTCAGTAACAACCCTTGCCAGAACAAAAACTGGTTCCGAATTTGTTTATATTCCACCTAAATATATTTTTTTAGATAAAATTCCATTCTTTAAGGCGCATTTATTTAAATTGTCTAAAGAAATGATGTTCTGTTAGGACAAAGAACCCTGTAAGAATGGTATGTCAATAAATTTTAAAAATGCAGTTTTTAAATCAAATGACTTCAGAATTCGAATCAGAATAGATCACACATCTTCTTTAAGCTCAGAATAATTTTTGTTAAGATGCCATTAAAACAAATAAGGAATTGAAAGTTTTAAATAAAATATAAGACAAAAAGAACACTAAAATTGACAAAAGATAAACAAAACTTAATGAAAAATCTGTCATAAATACTACAGATCAAAAACATTTAACAAAAGATACATTATAAATCACAAATGATAATATCAAACGAGATATCAAATTTAACTTTGGAAATTTAAAAGGTAGATTAAATGAAACAAAAACAGGGTTTAGGATTTAGAAACTGAAATTTAAATTTAAATAGTTGAAAATAGAATTGAATATGGTGATGAAAACCTAATAAGTAGAGTAAGTTATAAAGAACTTAAAACCATGAATTAAAGATAAAACAAATGAATTAAAATTTTCAAGTGAAAATGGCACTAGAGATGAAAATAATGTAAATGAAATAAATTTAGTTGAAAAAGACTTAGAAATAAAAATGCAGAGAATCAAAGATATAGGAATACAAAAAAAAGTTCATTTTTCACATTTTTTTAAAATAAAAAATAAGTCTTGTAATATTGAAGAAAAATTTAAAAATAAGTTGTCTATTTTATTTAATAAGAAATTAGAAAAAAAAATAAGAAAGTAGAAAATTATATCAAAATATTAAATAACAATATACCAGTGGATGGTAGTATAAATAAATCAAAAATATTTTTTTAAACTTTAAATTANACAACACCCCCTAGACTTAACTAGGCTTAAAGGGTGTTCCAACGCCTGATTTAGACAGATTTCTTCTGGCAATCTGTTAAATTTCCATTTGATCTCGAATAAGTCCGTCTGACTTTCACAGCTAGATAGTTGAGGATTACCCTCAAAGACGCCACCTCTTTTTCAATCCCTCCAAAAATAGCTCCTTTGCATTTATCGTATGTAATTTAAATTGGGATTATATATCACAACTAAAATCATTATATAAATTAATTAATTTTTCAAACATAGAATTGATCAGATATTCCATGTTTCATTAAATATGGCAACAAGTAAAAATAAAAAGCTTATTTAATTTTCCAAGCTGGTAAGAGAAATTTGAGCAAAAGGCAAAATTACTCAGGGAGGCATGTGTGTGTCTGGTAGGGAGAGCACTCAGCCTTCGAGGTTAAAGTCTTAAATATCATTCCTAATATGTTTTTGTCCCAAAGAAGTTACACAAAATAAATAAGAGAAAGTAAAAATTAATTTTTTGGTTTGAGAGCATTTGGTAATTCTTAAAGAATGAATACTAATATTTTAGACACCATACAATTTGATAATGATGCAGAATTTGCTAACAAAGACTTAGAATAATTCCTAGCCTATCAAAATGTAAAATATAAATTACACTATGCCTAATCACAGTAACTTGAGCAGACTTGTAAATAGGGCACATGTCACACTGTTAAAAATAATTTCATTGGCAAAATCCACCTGACAGCGAAACAAACCTTCTTGTTTGTTACTAATACTAGTACTTTAATGTAAATATAGAATTAGCTTTTGTACAGCAGTTCATATATTCATTTGCTAATATAATGCTACTTATGAATAAGATAAATTATGTATGTACCACATTAAGTCTATGTAAAATTAATACTATTTATAATAGCATAATTTCAATTGATAACCTTAAGAATATTCAAAATTATGAGTAAATTTTGTAGTAATTACTTAATACCTTTCTTGTTTAATTATATTTTATGCTTTCATACTTATTTGTAAATAATTTGGGCACCTTAAAACCCATCATTTTCATCCTTCTTTAGACATTAAGGATTTAAGATTGTATACATAGAAATGTAATTTAGTATCAGATAAATATTATTGTAGTGAAATTAAACCAATTGTTAACCCAAATAATGTTTTGGTCCAAAAAAAAAAATATTTTGCTTCTTCTAAGCTATATATACGTACAGCTATATATAACCAGCACTGTGTAGTTTATTTAAGTTTTTATTTTAAATATTTAAAATCATAAATTACTATTTAATAAATAATGAAACAACACTGAATATAATTAAAGATCGATCATAATGTAATCATTAACCCACCTAGAACAGCATTGTTAAAATTAAACAATGGTGAAACTATAGAAAATGTTCCATTTAAACTGCAATTAGATGAAGCACCAAGAAATAGTCTTGAACATTTAAACCACAAGATGGCCCCTATTAAGAACACTTGGGTGTTCATCAGAATAGGAGCAATTATCCTTTCTATTCTAATTTTATCGAATATTCATAGACTTAACAATTAACGTTAGAAAGGAAAATCGATCCCAAGGTCTCCGAAACCATCGAGTTAGCAGAACCCTGATGGTCACCGGGTGGTGATAGAGCTGGGTAGTTATCACCTCCACTTTCGTTCTTGAGGACACTTCAAGCATGAGGGGGGAGTCGCCGGTTATGCCTCACCGGTTACTTCATTTGTAAAGCTCCTCGGAGCTCAACGCCCGAATATGTATTTTTCACCATAACCCGCACATACCTACGGGTAAAAGGATCACTATAGGTGGTGTACCAATTACACTCACACCACCATAGCTCACGGACTGCTATTTCATAGCAAATTGTTACTATAACTTTTACTAATAAATGAGGCAGAAGTAAAAAAATAAAACTGGCAAGTACACCGGCCCGGATAACAGGAGATCNGGGGGGGGGGAGACTGGGCCAGCATCAACTATCCACTACGTCTTTACAAAATCCCCAGTCCTATCAAAATTTAGATTAATTTCTAAGAAATCATTCCCTTTGTCCAAATACTAGTATATAAGACCCCATTATTGTAACGGCAGAAAGTTCATTTCATATTGACTCATTTAACTTTAGTTTCGCTGCAGACGTCAACTCCAAACATGTGATAATTATTAAGTGAAAATAGCTTACCTTAATATGTTATTCCGAAAATCAACAGCCCTGTAAAACCTTGAATCTGGGAAAATATAGATGGGATGCATTCCGGGAAAGGGTCGAGTTCAACACCTCAAAGCCGGAACCTGTATATTAAACTAGGTAGAGGTCCATACTGTGTACATTGTTTTCCTAATGTTCATACCGGCCTTCACCCTAGCCCACGACCCATCACTGGCATTAAATCTTCGAGCCATTTCAGAAACTAAAAATAACATGAAACTAAACTCACTGGAAAGGACAACCGCCATGAACGAACTAACAACTGAGGAACTAATTCATTTGTTTTAACAGCTAGCTCTTCAAAGTGCGCTTACAGGCAAACCTGATTATTGCTAATATATTTATTATTTCTAATGTAAATATTACATTTATTGATAAATATAGAATCTTGAAGAAAAAAAATATATTTTACAATTTTAACACGGATGTTTGCTGCGCAAACATCACGGGGGAGACCTAAAAAAAATTTGCAGGCGGTTCAGGAGATTAATGAAATGCGTAGATTAGGAGCTTAGTTTACTTAGCTCCTATGTGTTGGCTTATTTATTGATGAAATTAATAAATATAAATTTTAGTGACCATCATTTTTGGTATCAAGTAAGGGTCAGAGAAAATATCTAAAAAATCTATAATATAGACATCCACAATACCTAAATTCCTACAGAATTAGCTTTAAAAAGAGGGGGGGGGGGGTATTTTAATAACTTGAAGGAAAGATTGGGCTTTATGCTACTTAAAGGAAGATCTGATTTCCCTGGCCATTTTAAATTTATTAAAAAGAAGAAGAAAAATGAGTTTATTAATTTTGGTTTAGCAATAACTGTATCAATTATTTTATGGATTCTACATTGACTCTCCGCATATCGTTATTTTAGTTAACCTCTTGTTTAATTTATAAAAAATAAAAATTTTTGTCAGTTCCAGTGCTAGAGAAATCATGGACAGAGCTAGAAAGTAAACTGGCACGATGATGAAAAATAAATACTAAAAGATATCCATATATTAACATACAACAGTGATGACTCAAATGAAACATTTTTTTTTTTTTCCATCTCAACTCACACACACTTTTGGATAAAAGCATTTTCAAAAATATTTCACTATACAAAAACAATTTTGAATTCAATAACAGTGGTCTTTAGGGAAGATTACTGGCCTTAATAAGAAATATTTAGGATGTAGCCATGCGTGTGTAGTGAACTCACTAATCCTAATACTAAAACTACTCCAAGAGGATTCTTCTTCTCCAAGACTTTTATTATTCCTCATTAATGATTTGACAAATTTCAACAGAAGTTAAAATAGCAAAAGACAAATATGTCAGTTTAACATGTTTCCTGATAAACTACATATTATAGGAAAACCATATAATGGCAGAAATCAACACACTCAAGAGTATGCAAAATTTTAAAATTTAATTTATTAATAGACAAATACAAATCAAGAGGCAAACTAAGAGTGAGCAACTTAAAAAGATAAAGGTTTTAATACATAAAAAAAGATAAAGTAGTATGTGTGAAGTCTCAATCAAATCAATTATGAAGCTTAGTAGCTTGTAAAGTTCTCCAAATATCCTATTTAGTTTCTGTCTTTTGATTTTTGTATTTTTCATGTGTGTGTGTAAAAGATTTTCCATGTTAATGATAAGGAAGGAAGAAATTTATTTGTTAAGAGCACTGTTCTGCAGGAAATTTGGTGTCAGGTACAATATAATCTAATTATATAAATTATTTAATAATTCATGAATACTGTTCTTCCTCTAAACTCATATTAACATGTGTCAATCCTTCATAAAATAAACACACACACATATGCCGATTAATTTATAATATCTCTTATTCTGTGGCTTTGTTTAGTGTAATTATACAAGCTACCCACTGTCTCAAATGAATATTCTCTCAAGTTTAGTAGTATTATCTAGTTCTATACCTAACATAGTTCCTAAATAATAATCCTTAACTAAATTTTAAGTAGGACAACTACAGAAAAACTTAACATGTCCTCAGTTTTTAAATTTTTACAGGGCTAATATGCTGCTTGTACATTGATGGTATGAACTGAGACTTCACACATACTTAGTAGCCGTAAATCAACTGTGATTAACAAACTTACCAATTATAAAACCTTACTTAGTCCTATCTGGAGGTATAGAGTCAAACTGTGGGGAGCTGCTAAACCATCCAACATCCAAAGAACCAATCCAAAATCCTCAGAATCATAATTGATGCACCCTATATGCCACAAAACTCCTTACTCCACAATGACCTTGAAATCCCTTTTGATAAAGACGCCATCACAAACCATTTTAATAAATTCCACTCTAACCTTTCCATGCATTCCAATCCTTTAGCCCAAACTCTATCTAGATAGATACTAGTATTACTCATCCTAATAACCCACTATGGCGCCTTAATAGAAAATGACTGAGGGCCAAACTCATTGCTGACACTTTATAATAATATGAAAAAAAAAAAAACTTAAAATTTTGTAAATACTGATTTAGGAGTCCTCCAATGACAGTATTCCCATTGGGGCAGTTTCTTCATCAAGTGAAGTACACACTAATTAAAATATTTATGTATTAGTATCTCTTTTTTTTTTAATTTTTTAACATTTTTTTATATTGTAAATATTATTATTATTACTATTAATCAGGACATTACAAGTTGCACAAAATGTGTAGAATGTAATTGCTAATAAAGTTCTCCTTAAAAAAAATTGAAATTAAAATAAAACAAAATATATATATTTAAATAGTCATTTTAAGTTTACTATCGAGTTATGTACAATTTTCATGAAAATTATTATCATAGTAAGTTAAAAATATAATTTAAAAAAATGTATGGTTGGGTTTCACATTCACATTAATTTAAATGATGTTGTTCTGCTAATTTACAAAAAGTTATTTTAATATATTTTCTTTTAAATCATAGCATTAATTTCATTTAATACAAATTACATCCATCAGACATTGCCCTGCTCCTCTTCTCTCATACAATCATTAAGAAAAATAAAATCTATGGTAAGAAATTAACTTCAATTTATAAAATCTTACCCTTAAGTTAGAAAGGAAAATTCTACTATCAGAAGTAGTATATTTATTAAACAATTTTTAGTGCAAGGGAACAGAATAAAAAATCTAACTGTCCCAGCCAGGACATGAACCTGGATCTCCTGCTTTCTGGGCCGGTGCGTTTCCATTTACGCTACCAGAACAAGCCTGATAAGTTATTAAATTCTCCGCACTAGTGTCGAGAGTCTAAACTCCGAGGCAGACGAATATATTGTCTTATGCTCGAAGGAGCTGACATTGTCAAGCTATTTAAATGACTCCCATTATTTACTTTTAAATTTTAATTTTATAAATATTTTTTTTGTGGTATTTAATCCCACATTAATTTTAACAATTTTTAGTGCAAAGGAACAGAATAAAAATCTAATTGTCCCATCCAGGACTCGAACCTGGATCTCCTGCTTTACGGGCCGGTGCGTTTCCATTTATGCTAACAAGACAAGCCTGATAAGTTATTAAATTCCCCTCACTAGTGTCGAGAGAATTTATAACTTAAAATCTAGTTTCCTAGTCCTGGCTGGGACAGTTAGAATTTTTATTCTGTTCCCTTGCACTAAAAATTGTTAAAATTTACGTGGGACTAAATACCATAATAAAATAATATTTATAAAATTAAAATTTAAAAAAGTAAATAACGAGAGTCATTTAAACAGCTTGACAATGTCAGCTCCTCCGAGCATAAGCGATATATTCGTCGGCCTCGGAGGTTGGACTCTCGACACTAGTGCGGGGAATTTAATAACTTATCAGACTTGTCTCGGTAGCATAAGTGGTAAATGCACCGGCCCGGATAGCAG
>KZ807007.1:392527-426917 GCA_000696205.2 Oncopeltus fasciatus
ATATATATAAAACTCCCCTTTACAGTCAGTTATTCAGAAGATAGATCATTAAAAATACATAGGAATAACGAATAATTGGGACTCCTAAAAGAAAATAGATGTTATATAATTATGTTGAAATATAACAATTTATAAACCAAGTAAGACACAGCATTATTCTTCAATTTAAAATAATACATTTAGATTGCCTACGATAAGTTTGAATCAGCATAAATTAAAGACCCTAATTCTCCAACACCAAATAAAACTAAAAACCAAATTTACACAGATGAAATTGAGAACACTTTTAAAATATAGAAAACTACTAAGAGTTAGTGTAGTAAACAGTTTTGTTTGATTAATTTGTTTATGATTCATTCTCAATGAATCTATTAGCTTAAAAAAAAGACCAGGTATCAATGCTTTTGATAATAAAATAATTTTTTATTTACCTAAATGAAAAGTAATAGTAAAACGATAATTACTTTCTTCTTTTACACAAGAAATGCAAAGAGAGCCAGAAAAAAATCTTACTACCTCAGCCGGGATGCGAACCCGGATCCTCCTGCTTTCCTGGCAAGTATGCTGACCCCTGCACCACCGAGGCAGGCTAGATAATCTCTCTAACTCCCATGCACTTTACTCCGATTTTAAACCCACAAGTAGACTCTTCTTTGTGTTCACAAGATAAGTTTAATGCCAACAGATGCGTTCTGCTCTGCTGATTTACTGTAAGTAGATATTGATAATGACTGACAATGTAACTCAGTCATCGCTAGCCCTAAAAATGGCTTACATTTTAATTCGAAATGTTACTTTAATAAAATAGATATTTCCAAGAGCATATTATTTCTCTTGTAGTGGAAGGCTGAGTCCTGACAAATCTCTTTGAAAATCATAATAGGTTTAGGTTAAAAATGTTTTGCATGAAGAAAATCTAACAATTTACATTTTATTTTGTATTTTTTCCTTGCACAACCTGTGACATGCCCTTAATGTAATCATATAAGGGGCTTACACATACCTTAGACTAGGAAATAAAAAACTCAAATAGAAAGCCCCTGATGAGATGCCAATAAGGACACAATAATTATTTGCCAGAAAAATAGTAAATTGGTGAAAAGGACTTAATAATTTATTTTGGACCTTAAGGACTTTAGTCTTAAAAAATAAGACCTTAAGAATAAAGTTCTAAAGTACCTACCTTATATAATAATTAGGTTTTGCTTCCTACATGATGCTTATCATAACTTGATTATAATAAACAGTTCTTGCCATTACTTGTCTCTATGTTGGTTCCATTGAATGTTCCATTCATATTTAACTTACAGAGAGATTTTGAAATATTTGAAGTAATGAACTGAAGCAGAAGGATTATCAATTATTCTGCATTTATTAACACATAATAATAAAGTAAACCCTACTTCAATCTCCACTATGAAGAGAGCTTATTAGGTAAATGAATACAGGAATAATGTAAGAGTGTATTCTAAAGGAGAGTTCAGAGGAAGGTCATTAATGCTGAAGCTACCTTCATTATGTTTCAAACAGATGTTAAAAAATGTATTTCATTTGTATAAACTAATAATATAATTACTGTTTTATTTGCAGAGAAGTTCTCAAGAAAGCACGTACATTCATATATCAGGAGATCTGATCATTATCATAGTTTGCCTGTTTTCCACAACTAAAGTAATAGTATCTGTCTACAATAGAGCTTAAGTAGCTGTCTACAATAAAAATTAAATAAAAATATAAATATTCTGAAAATTATATCACGTGATAAATATCACACAGTAAAGTGAAACTCTTTTTTAAAGACTATTTTACTTGATATGATGATTCCCATAATTAATTCTATAAAAATATAACAGAAAATCCTCCTTTTCAATTCTCTTTTAATTGAAGTGTGCAACATGATTGGCATCCCAGACTTTTATTCATTACTGAAAGGTCGATTTCTAAATAAGCAAAATAATCCTTCATTATTGTTATGCAATTGGAAACTTAATTACGCAAAGAAAAATAAATTTTGGGAGCCAACCAAGATAGTTTAACATGGCATCGGGGGGCCATAGTTTCAAATACCATTGCATCAGACTTTTTTACTCTCTCAAATTGATTAATTTTAAGTAATATTAAAGAAAAACTATTGATGGTAAAATATAAAATATATTTACTATATTTGTGATGCATATTATTGCATGTCTTTGTTTTTTCAATTGGTGATTGAACTTGTGATTTTATTTATTGATTATGAATTCATAATATTGAAAAAATTCCAACTTTTTTTTATATTTTAAACAAGCTCTCTCTCTCTCTCTTAAAAAAAATATAAGTATACAAGTNTCTAACTGTTAAGAAGAAGCTAAAAAATGGTCCGTATCCACTTACAATTATATATATATATATATGTATGTATGTATAAATGAAACAAAACATTGTAATTCATAAGTACATGGCTACAAAATGTAGAAAAGGAATATATGAAATTTTTTGACTAGGAATGACACTGAAGTACAACAAAGTGCATGAGTATTTTCCTCCTTTTCAATATAAAATGGAGGGAAGAAAATAATACCATTTCATAAATGGTAACTTTGTACAACCATTAATATGAGATCAGAAAAAAAATTCTTGTTGACAATTAGTCACAACAATTATACATGCTTTGGAAAAATTTCAGATCATTTTAATAAATAGTTCAAAAAATAGGAAGCTTACTTTAATCTAACACCCATAAATTCAGTTCATTGGAAAACTGATTAAAAGAACTTATTAATATTAGTCTATACATCTAATGATGATGAATTCTTCAATTTATTAATAAGTACTTCAGCATAACCCCAATCTCTCCGAACTCGGTCAAATGTCTAGACAGAAAAACAAAAATAATGAATTTATCACATAATTCAGTATTTTGTTAACTTAAAAATTAAAGAAATGTATTCCAACTAAGAAAAACAAAGTCTTTGGTATTTTATTGTACTTGGGATACTTATGCTGAGTCCTGAACTAATTCCAACTACAGAAATGATTCACACCCTAACTAGTATTTTCACAATCCCTAAGATGACTTAATTTTTTTTACATGTCTGCCTACTCGTATGTGATCCCACACTTCCAATTGATTATCTTTAAAAAAAATCTATCACACTAAAGTTGCTTAAGGTGAACCAATTGCCATTCATACTGATAAAATCATATAAAGTGGGAAGGAATTTTCTGTGTTGCCAGCCCATTTATACCTATTGTATTTACATGTAAGCTAATTCAATTTAATATCCCTCTTACACTTAAAACATTCCTGAATCACAGAAATAATTCCCAAAGTAAATTAATGCATAGAAATACTCCTTTCATCATCATAGTCAATGGCACAAATCTTTTTCAATTCACAGTCCCAACTCTCATCTCACTTGCTTTGCTATTTATGCAAAGGAGCACTATTAAAATGATTAGGAACGTTTAATGAAAACAGCTTAAATACTTCTGTTATAAAAAGGTGAGTTTCTGAGGCAGCCAATAGCAAAAATAATGGGATTGTCAGGTTTTCTTTAAAATATATAATTCTATTTTATAGATAAAATTATAGATACAATTTTCCCAGAAAAAAAAGGAGCAATTTTTACTTATCACCATGGGTAATCAAGTCAACCTAATAAATGGAAGGAAATAAAATACAAATATATCAAATATTTTCTATAAATTGTTTTCACTTTAGGTTCATTTTACACCTCATTAAAAAATCACAGAATTTTGTCAATTGGATGGGAAATTAACAAAAAATATTGAAATATTTAAATTAAATTAAATATTATGGAAACATTAAATGATTACAAAAGTATAAGAAATCTTCCAATAAGAGAAATATTTAAATCCACCATCCACCATGTGTTATTATTTCAAATATGATCAAATATCAAAAACCGACATTTCTAAAATAGCAAACTACTATTTTTTAAATAACTGAAAAAAAAAAAAAACCCACTCATCTATCTGGGATTTAACAAAAGAACAACCAGCTTCTCAAGTGAATGGTATAGCTGATTTTATATAGGTTAAGAATAACTTTTACCCTATTTATGTATTTCTTAAATTTTAAAACCCAAATGAATAGAATAAACTTTGGTAATTGTATTTTATAAAATTAAAAGAAAAATTATCATTAAATAGCTCAATCACCACATATTTTTTTATCGGAAAGGTCACTATTACAGAGTAGTCTCTTAGCAAAACCTAAAAGATAATTTTTTTAAAAATACTAAATTTAAATGATCAAAATAACTTAAACAATAAGTATTCAGCTGAAAAAACAAAGTATATGATAAAATGTCTGATAATTTCAATATAAAACTGAACATGCTTCTTGAATCCACTCTAAATTTCAGATTCACTTGAGTTGTATACTAAATAATATGATGGAAGAAGGGAATTATTATATTCAGCAGAATATTTCTGTTTGTAGTAGAAAATGTTAATGACTGAGAATGAAAATGTGAACTTAGGGACAGGACGTCCTCCTTGTCTTCATGATACCTGAAGATGGCTTACAATGTAAGCCGAAACGTCGGCAGATAATTTTTTTAAAATACACTTTTTTTAAATTTGTATTTTTTTTGGATCTACCTTGACCGAACCCCAACAAAAAAAAACAAACATCTAATAATAAAATGTTAGTATTTTTTGGTAGTAAAGAAAAGTTTCCACTTTTAGTAAACTAATAAATAATCCACACTTTTCAATAATGAGTAAAGTCTGGATTATTTATTGAATTATTTATCACTATAAATATCTTAGATCTAAGTATTTTTACCAGGAAAATTATATATAAATTTTTCCATTAGGATAAAAAGCCGTAAGTTTAATAATCAGTCATGCAGGAACTACATAAACTAAGCTAATTCCTCAACTTGTAGTTAATGCAATTTAATATGTAAATGCTCACTATTCAAGGCCAAGTTTACCTAAATATGAAGTCAGCCTTTCTCTTAGCATTAATTTTCTCTTAATCTAAATTTTAATACGAAAAACATCTGATTATAGTTTCTTGGATGTAAAATTAAAAACTTATGGTTTAGGCAAATCCCTACTCTTAATAGTTCAATTTGTTGAGTAACTCCTAAAATATTTCTTTTATAAATATGCAAAAGTATGTGGAGTTTCATAACTCTTAAGTAAATATTGTGATTTTGTTCAATAAAAACTGCAAACTACAGAGCATTGACTGATAAACACTTGAATATTTATAAATTCAGGATCCCCATCATAGAGAAAGATGGATAAACAAATTGTATGGAATAAAAAGCTTTTTATCACTATATTTATAGGAGACATTTTAACATTATCTTATCTTGAGTAGGACATTCCTACAGAAGAAGCAAATTTTATAGAAATCAAAAATTTTTAATAACTTTGGATGGATCACTCTCCCAGTGTTCTAAGAACTAAGAATTTAGTAATGAATTCTGCCTTCTAACTAAAGAGAATATTTAAATGAATAATGTTTCATGGCAAAGTATTTAAAAAGTTTTGCACATTTTTCTTTTTAATGAGGGGAAAACCCTTTATGGAAGCCCGACAGCTACTTTGGCATTCACGGCTAGGTAGTGTAGGACTCACTACCAGCCTCAGCACTCTAACCTCTAAAACCCCTCAATAACTATCACCCTCCTAGTGCTAGGAATATAAGAATACTCCTTAAGTCAAAGACCAACTGTTTAAAAAAAAACTTATTTATGATGAAGGGGTGATCATACAGCCCATTCGCACTTCTTGGTCTTCAGCACTCTAATGAAAATGCCATCGTCCGTGTTTCATTCATTGGGTTCATTTAGCATTCGACAGGACGTTATCAGAAGTTGGCGAGCAAATCTGGCATGGGTCACCTCTGGACCTCCTTTTTAGACCAGCAACACTCAAAAAATGTATGCAGGGTGTCGTCCAAGCCTGTCGCCATACTGACAACCCGGACTGGCTGCCTATAGGTACTGTTTCCTGTGAGGAACTAGATAAGGTGGTAATTTACATCACCAAATCGTTTCCCAACCCACATTCTCACACATCACCAATAAGCTGGAATATCAATTGCCTTTACGAGCTCCTCTCCTTCTCTCGTGCCATGCCTCCATGGAGCCACGAACCTGCTTCCTTTCTGCCGCCAAAAGGTCAATAGGGACCACACCACTTCTACTAGTACGGCTTTCAGCGACATCGTCATATAAGCCGATCCAATCCGCAGGGCTCCTCTCCTCTGTCACCTTCCTCCTATGACACTCCCGAGTCAGTATTTCCATTCAAATCTCCACTCTGTAAAAGATGACGGAGTTGAGCACCAACATCAGGAGGAGGTGACATACCTATGACTGAGCGAGGGGCTGCCAGAGTTGTCAATGCCTCATAAGTTCTGAGGTCACCTCCCCAGATTTGTGTGATCTAAGTGCTGCAGGAACAGCAACTTAATGCCTATGTGCATACTCAGGTACCTAACAGGTGCCTTTACTTGCATCATCTCTTCCCCAAACCCCAAACTGTAAGATCGGGTCAATTAAGTCTCTTCCTAGTTAGCAGAAGGATCTCCATCTTCTGCATTGCGAGAGTCAGACCATGTGCCTCCATCCTCAGCATAGATCACCAGAAAGCAACCATTTAGGGCCTTAGAAAGCAGCCTAAGTAATTTACAGGCCGAGAGTAGAACTCTGGGTGGCCCTGGCTGTTACTCCCAAGGTCCAATGCCCATCCATGTTGACCTGTACTCCAAGCGCTGGTCTCTCAACCAGTTACTCTTTGTGGAACTGAGGGACTTGTGCAATAACTAACTAATCAGCAGCAAGTCCTTCAAGGGTGATCTAGGAAAGGAGGGCCTACACCAAAAGGTGAAACCAAGGTGCACCGGCGAGGTTCACATGGAAGACTCTCATTTTACCACCCTCCTGGTACACTGGATAGCTCCCGGAGCTAGGGGAGTGAGCCAGTTCGCCTTGTTTCTTGGCCTCAGTCAGGAAACAGGTCAGGGTAACACTCTTGAGTTCGCTGCACTTATAGCCTTTCGCTCCACATCTATAACAATGATTGGCAGCACATCTGTCGTGGCCTCAACCTTCTTCTTGAAGGTCCACATCCAAAACATCTGAAGAACTTGGTCACCCCCTCTCTTCTACAGATCTTCATCTAACCGACTTTTAGAAGAGCAGCCTTTAGAATCGCTCCCGCCAGTCACTCGCCTAACCACGCTATAGTCTTCCTCTGGAATACAAACAATGGAAAGGTACAAAAACTAATTGAACAAATTGTGGATTATGAAGCAAAATATCATTTTAAAATATATAATATTGTTTGAAATGAAAATGCTGCTGTTCTTATCAGGGGACTTCTTGCTTTGATGTTCACAATTAGTAAAAACTAACTATAAGATAAAGAGTCCTTATTTTTGGGTTCACTATCCAGAACACACTAATAATCCTTGGGCTTCGTACATTTTTGGAATAGTCTAGTTTTCCTATTCCATTTAGATAAAATGAAAATTCAGGTTCGCAAGTAAATTAATATTTATAGTCAGATGTAAGAAGCAATTATTATGGAAAAAAAAATCTAAAACCTATTCAAAAGACTAGATTGGTACAGCTATGCAATTAAGGAGAAAATAATATACCTGCTTTAGCCAAGGTTCATCAGCTAACATTTCATTCAAAATGCTAGTCGTATCCTTTTCAAAATCTTCTTCCTTTCTTTCATTTACCTTAA
Source organism: Oncopeltus fasciatus (assembly GCA_000696205.2). Classification (NCBI taxonomy): domain Eukaryota; kingdom Metazoa; phylum Arthropoda; class Insecta; order Hemiptera; family Lygaeidae; genus Oncopeltus; species Oncopeltus fasciatus. The sequence continues at coordinate 400,250 of KZ807007.1, forward strand.
CCTCACACAATGAATACAATGAGTGTTTGAAATGACTCAAATTGTGAAAAGTTTCAAGATGTGACAAGCAATTACGACATAAGGCAACTTCCTAAAATAATAAATAACTGTTTAGAAGAAAAGTAACACTTAAAAATCCTTTTAAATGTTTCATTCTTATTTATAAGATGAAAAGTATAGCACTAATCAAAACTAACCTACTAATTATTTTTATTATAAGATGAAATAGTTTACTAATTAACTTATGCATATAATTTTAATATGTACATAGTAATGTAATAAAATTGAATAGAAAAAACTATTAAGTAGCATAACCAGAATAATGTTCTAAACAAATAAAAAAATTTTCTTGACTTATTCTATTATTGATCAAAAACTAATTATTTTGTTAATTAGTCATCTTTGTTTTTCAAAAAAAGAATACAATTATGCATTCATATTTATTGCCAGTTGGTGGTTTAAAAAAGGAGAACTTGAATTTGTCTCCAATAAGATATATACAACATTATCTTGAGCACTTTTAGCTGCTACTTTAGAGCCATCATCAGGATCTTAGAGTGTTGAAGAGATTGATCTCAATTGAATGTTCTTTCCTACTTTCAGAGTTATAAACTACTCAGGCTAATTTGGGATGAGCTCAATATTCTAAGCTACTGAGGATGGTTCAAAAGTTGCGTAATAAATGCTCGAGAAATATTTACAATATATATATATATATACATGTATATACTTTACAATATACATATCTTGTGGGAGACAAATTAAAGCTTTCTTTATTTATTCATGTATTTCACCAGTTACTTATATTCCATTAGTTTTTTAATTCAAAATTGAAGAGGATAGTAAAAATTAGGCTAAGAAATTATTTATACCAATGATACAATAATTCATCCTAACAGTTATAATGATACATACAATGAAGAAGCCAAGAGTTTTAACAAAAGGAATGCTGAAGTATTTCTGCTTATTCTAGCATATCCAAAACCCTACTGAGCAGATAAATAGTTTTTTGGTTTAACCAAAAAAATAATATTGTGCTTCAAAAGCATAGTAAAGTAGTAATTTTAAACAACTTAAAGAACTAAATAGGTCTGAAGATGATGAATCTGATCACTCACTTATAATCACATAATTTTCTACTTATATTATCAATAATTTTGTAAATTGATAACCATACTACACTAAAGATTACATCCTTAATAAGAAATACAGTGTCTCTGGAAATATTTTTTGAAAAGGAGCTGAACAATTTAAATAAGATGATCCTCCTTTAGCCAAAATAAAAGCCAGAATTTGCAACAAGCTACTGAAAGTCAAATACTAAGAAGCCAATCAAAATGCTAATTTTGTAGTACTAGAATTTGTCATTAGATTATGATGTGTCTGTTAGCTAGTAGCCTTATATAACAGTAAATATTTTTGCAATGGCAGAGCCCAGGAAAACCAGGTTAATACTCCTGGGATTATTTCTCCATGCAGATGGAACTGCTCCTGCTAGTGTTGGCTCATTTCTCCCTAAGCGGAGTAAGCATGGTGAGGGTTAACCACAAGGTCTTGACCAGATAAGACCTGCCATCCCAGGATAACTTGTTTTTCAAATACAATGAAAAATAAGTTAATTAGTTACCATATAAGTCACGAAATTTGAAAGTTATTCTTAATATTAACCATAAAGTATGAAAACCTTTATGGTTAATAATAGGTGTAAAATGTAATGTTCTAATTTTATGTTCCATAAAAGCTCTTTATGGTCACACTTCTTACGCTTATTGTTCTCACTGGCTTGCATTTATATATTACAATGACTCTTAATTATATCAATCTTCAAAGAATCATAGGTTAGCTTAGACTTTGTGACTTTATTTTCTTCTTTTATTTTAAACCTCTCCAAAAACACAAAGGAAAGAGGGGCTATCAGCAGTAGCCGTACAACTCTCACACCCATGGTGCTGGGTAAGCTATCATTTATTGATAAATGATTACCCAGGGGGAGTCGCAGCATCAGACTTGGGAGCCCTGAGATCCCATTGGCTTAGGCAACCATTGTAAATCTTTTTTGGTACAGTATTTCAAAATTATTCAATAGATGTTAAATAACAATATGAATTTGAAACATCCAAAATAAAAAATTAAAAAAAGAGCTATTTAATTTTTAATAAACAAAACATAAACGAAAGTGCATGACAAAGATAAATGCATTTTCAAATTACAGTGACTTTTTGTCATTCACATGAATGATTTCAGTTAGCGGGGGGCACAGAAAGAGTGTTTTCTCTCTCATCTATTTAATACACTAGATAGACAAATGTACAGAAGAGCATCTCCTGCCCAATGAGCTTGTCAAGCTAGACAATCATGGTCTAGTAACAACACAAAGTCACTGGAGTCAATGAATTAAATAAGGGATAAGATAGGAATAAAAAAAGAAAGAAGGATGGTTCTCAACTTTACCTTATAGACCTTATACTTCCTATCAACAATGTGTCTTATTAGTGAAGTATTAATTCTGTACAGTAGAAAACCACATTTTTTTCTTTTTTTTTTTAAACAATTTAAGAGAAATAAGAACTTACTGCTGTAGCAGAGCTACCAAGGAGATCAAATTCTAGAGTGTTTTTGTTGTAGGGGACACCAGAAAATGTGATTATTTGAAGTGCTGAATTTCCACATAGGCAAGTTTTCCCTCCTTTTTGTTCGCATTTGTAGCTCATTAGAGTTTGCACAGCTGACAAAATGCCTTTTGGCCAGTTTAATTTTTCAATGAGCCGCTTTTCAAGGTCAGACACAAAATTGTCAATAGCTTGCACATTTTGAAGAAAATATTCATCTAAAAAATTAAATTCTTAGCTATAATAATTACTCGTCATAGAATTAGATTTAACAAGAAGCGATAATAGCTGCACTGAAATTATCTAATAAACTTTGAACTGTAATGTTTATTATATAAAATAGATACAGATAAAATAAATATTTTTGAAGAAAAAGTGAAGATATAAAATAACATTGAATATGTTTTAGGTTTATACAACCAATTTATGCTTTATTTACATCTGAAAATATTTAAATAACTAAGTAATATTCATAATTAATAATATTGAAAAAAATTATGCCTCACTAAAACCAAAAAATCAAAATTTTACCATGAGCAAGGTGATCAGTTCTGCTTTAAGCCATCACTAACCTTGGAGGACCTGTGTTTTTTCTGTAGATTTACTCCCTTAGAGTTCATCACCTTTAGTCTCAAAATATATCAATCGGGGGAGAGGGCACCATCCTTTAAATACACATATATTTCAGTTAGCATCACAGAACGCAAGTAATACGCAAATATCTTTAGCCTCATCTTCCACTGCTATCTGTAATGGGCCATCTAGTTCAGTAATGAACTCTAAAGCATCTTTTTTTATTCTGTCATTTTGTCTCATATTTGCCTCCCTTTAGGTGAGTTTGGATCACAGTTCAGTTCCTAATCATAACAGAGGTCCAGATGGACTGCTTCTTGCCAAATGTCTTAACCATTAGCCTCTTAGCCTTCATATCATGTTTAATAGACAGCTTATTTTATTCTAGCAACTCTTCTCATACCTCAAAGAATTAATGTTATATGAATCTGGTATATTTGTATAATTCATACAAACATTATTTAAATCAAATAAGTAGGCTAATTAAGGACAAAATATATAAAACCAAATGGAAACATAACACATTAATAAAAAAATAATAAACATGAAAAAATAATGAAAACGCTAAAAATTTGGTCAAATATGATTCTTCAGCTAATAATCTCAAATTAATTGCTATACTTTAAGAAAAAGGGTATTTTTTTTTTGTACACGCCAACCCCCAATTTCCTATAAATAGTTTATGCCAACAGTTTATAGTCATAGATAAGATGTTAGTATGCCTAATATGTATATCTGTCACAAAGATATATTATACAGAACCTGTATATAATATATAGATACTAATCTATTTACATACAGAAGTTATTTGAGCATAAGTTTATAATTTATTTGACAAGTACTCCCAACACCTTATCTTGGCTAACATCAAAATTATATTTCAAAAAGTTGACCCTTTTTCTTCAAATGCATTTTTGGAAATATTTCTGGATGGGGCCAGTTGCTAAAAAGTTTATTTTCAATTTCTAAGGATTCCTAGTCCAGAAGTAGGTTTTATTAAGTTTCTGAACTCTTTTAATAACATCAGCACTAATGTTTTTGCTTTAGTTTATTAATTGTTAATTAAAGTGTGATTGTTTTCCAAGAAATTCTGCAGTACTGGAAGGAAACACATATGATACAAAACATTAATGAATTTTCAATTTTATAGAAATGTGTTCAATAGTTTGATGCTCATTGCAAGAATAACATATTAGTCATTCATCTTTTTAAAATACAGTCCATGAGATATATGTACATACCAGAACTGAGTGGGGAAGGAATTAGTGTTACTAGACCTACCAGTTAAGCTGGGTTTGCTGAGATGACACTTGGCATTGGAGTTTGTCACAGCTGAACAATAAGAGTCAACTCTAAACCCAATGCATGTCTTAGGCTAGACCTGTCCTGATACTTACACTTTTGGATAAGGGTCTTACAATATCATTGACTAAAGTTAGATGTGAGTGCCTACTTCATAAATGTGTAAGAATAACTTATCTTCCTTTATTTTCCTGAATTTGTCAGTAAGCTTTTCCAGTTAATATCTACTAGTGGCTTTGTGAGTAATTGGGAATAAAGTCATTTACCTATTTTGAAAAAAATAGTTTTTGCTCTCTATAATCCTTGGGAAGCATTGAGAAAGTAGTAGAACTTTAATTGGATTTAGGTTAACTTCAGACTTCTTGATGAGTTTGCAGATCTTTTTATCTTTTTTGGGGTTTACTTTTGGAGGAATAGGTCTTGTCTTTTAGTGTTTATTCAATAGTCCACTAATGTGAAATGGACAAGTTACCAAGTTAATTTCAACATTGTCAATTGTATATAATTTATATATTGCAGTAAGTTAGTCATACCCTTAGAAAATACATCCATGACCTAGTTTTGACATGAGCTTTACAGTTTATTTATGTCATGATAGACATTCCAAAAATCAATGTAAGAAGGATAGTAATATAAAGGATGGTATAAACATAAAATATTGATGTTTACATAATGATTTATCAGCCAAAGTTCTTAGTACTATAAATTTTCTTCGACTTGTTTCAGGGATAAGGATATTTCCCTTAAGGCTTATTAATCAGGGTAGGGTTTCACTTTCATCTTAGTATACCTAATAAGGCACATTTTATCCTTATTTCTAAGGAAATTTATTAACATCTTTACATACACACTAATATAATATTAATACTATTACAAATATAAAGACATCTCCAATATAAACCCTTAACAGAAAAATCTAATCATTAACAAATAATTAAACAAGTTACTCCAATATTACATTGGTATTATGCTGTAAACTTCACAGAAAAGTAAAATAAAAATAATTTATAAAAAATATATTTCAAAGACAGCTGTAGAATCCATTTTCTAAAAACAGTAAAATCGAAATATAGAATAAGATTCAAAATACCTTGTTCTTGAAAAATTTCGTTCAAAAAATTAGCATCCAGAGCCTGGGAAAATAGTGTTTGAATATAAATTTCAAAATTCTCATGATAAGATGAAGTTTCCTCGAATAATTTATTTGCTATGGGTCTGAAATTAATACATTTATATTATTCTTTCAATATAAATCAGAATATGTTGTTAATAACTCAGCCTCCCTCCCCTCATTATGGCATTGCTCTAATCTTCTCAATTCCTTCTTTAATTCATTGATGTCAAGTGTTCATATTTTTATTTTTATTCTGTAATATTCTTATTAATTTAATACATAGTTTTCAGCAACACACTTGACTTTTGACCTTGAACTTATGAACAAGATTTGACAGAAGTGACTAGACTTCATAAATGTTCATAATTGAAAAAAATCAACTATCATGTAAAAAAAGTTTCTTACATAAATACAATATTAACCCACTTTTGTTATTTTATTTTGATGTTTGTGGAGGGGAGGGACACTTGTGTAAGTATACTACTAATATTGTGAATACACTGAAGACCACATTATTAGGCAGATTACAATGAAATTTAAAATATTAGTAGCACATAGAAGGATGATGAGCTGCAGAGTTTTGGGAGAAAATTAAATTGGAAGTAGTATAGGCATATGCATAAAAAAGAAATAAATTTTTTTCCCCTCATTCTAAGCATAAATTTTATTTTTTAAATTACTATAATGATTATATGCCACAATACAGATTTTAAAAAGCGAAAGATATTTATCTATCTATATACAATGTGTAGCTATTAAATAATGAGACTGATGCTGCAACAGAAGAACTATGCATGCGTCTATACTAAACGACCAACAGCTGTGCAGTGTAGTCTTTTCTTTTGATTGAAGTGCCTCCCGAGTTTGTCAACAAATCAGTCTGGCCATAACCTTTGTTTATACAAGAGGTGTATTTTGTTTTGCCGAAAACATGATAAGTGTAATAGTAATGCAACGAATTGTCATGAAATTTCACATGAAATTAGGTAAAACCCCTAATGAAACATAATTTATTAAAAGAAGTTTATGGCTATAAATGTTAATCACATGCGCAAGTTTTTGAGTGGCACAAGAGTTTCCAAGATGGATGCAAAGACGTTGGAGATGATGACCGCTCAGGTTGCCCTTCCACGTCCAAAAAGGATGGAAATATCGAAAAGATCGGTCATTTGGTTCGATCTGACCATCGGTTAACAATATGTGTGATTGCTGAAACTGTTGGAATGAAAGAATGTGCAAGACAAATTTGAACATACAAAAAGTATTTGCAAAAGTGATGCCTATAATTCTCACAATCGAACAAGAAGAAGCTCGTAAAAAGTGTGTACAAACACTTTAGATGCCTATACAATTGACCCGAACTTCTTGTCAAGAGTCATAACATGTGAAAAATCTTGATTTCTCACTTACGATCCCGAAAAAAAAGGCAATCCATGCATTGGAAGGTTCCAACCTAACCTAAAGTGAAAAAAGCATCTTCACCAAAAAAAATTCTAAGTGATGATGACTGTTTTATTTCGACATTCATGGAATTGTGTACCTTCACTGGGTTCTTGAAGATCAAACTATTAATCAACATTACTATCGTGACGTGCTTGCTCAACCCTGAGAAAGAGTAAGAAAAAACTGACTCCAATTATGGATGAACAAGTCATGGGTTCTCCATCAAGTTAATGCGCTGGCTCACACTGCATTATCTACCAAGATGTTTCTAGCCAAGTAGAACATCCTACTTTCAAACCATCCACCTTATTCACCTGGCCTGACACCATGTGACTTTTATCTGTTCCCCAAGGTCAAATCTGCATTAAAGGAACAAGATTTCAGTCTGTTGAAACTGTGAAAGAAAAAGTGGCACATGCAGAAGCTCACAGATCAAGACTTCAAGCACTGCTTTGAACAATGGAAAATTTGCATGGAATGCAGTAAGGATAGAGGGGCGTATATTACAGCAATAATCTTGTTATTTAATAGCCACACCTTGTATAAATAGATTTTAACTATAGATCAAATTTAGTAACTTTTATTATGTACATGGAATAATATAATACATAATACAATAATACATGAAAAAATATAATTTTCTAGAGAATGACAGAGTCATTTAAGTATATAAAGGGATTGAACTATCACTCAAAGTCAAAAATGCAATAAGTTATTACTTTAATTTTGAGCGGCTGAAACTTTTTGACTTTGCTATGTTACGAGACTAACTTGATAATATTCAATAGCTTGAAAGCTAAAATGTATTGTGTATTAAGTAAAGGTGGAGTAATTATTTTAAAGAAAAAAATTAAAATATCACAGGAATCGAACCCACAGTAACACAAGTTTTTGATCACCAGATAGACAGCACGTCAGGATTAACATTATCCATATATTAGCATAATCTCTGCGATATATGGGACATAATCTCACGATGTCAGAAGCTTCTCCCTAGAGATCTCCTTGTCTCCCAGAACTGTGTTGTAATTTATCACAATCCCTCAACCGATGATTATTGTCCAGATGCTTTTTTGGATGTTTCTCAACTTTTGGATCAAATCTGGCACAGTAGTTTTTAGTTTTAACTCAAATCTATACTTCCTAATAATTACCTAATCCTAAAGTCATACTTAGTCCAACTTAAGGCTCTGGAAAGGATTGAATTACTCCGATTATTACCAAGTGAAAGCAGGTGTTCAACTCAACAAGCTAGAGTACTTGTGCCAATTCTATTCATTGTATAAATTGCTGATATTCCAACCGTCCCAAGTACTCTCCTAGCTCTATTTTCAGAAGACAAGGTTATCCTATCTTCGCACCCCAATCCTAAAACTGTTTCTAAAGACCTACAAGCACCTCATGGAAAGTATTCAGCAATGATAGGGTAAATGGAGAATTAAAATAAATAGAATTAAATAAAATAAATAATCAAAATGCCTACAAATTAATTTCCAATTACATAAAGAGAAGAAAAAAAAATAATACGGGCAATCTAAAATTCAACAGCGTTCCCATACATTCCCACATTCTGTTCTCTACCTTAAGTTCCATCTTGGCTCACGATTCACATGGGGCGAGCATAAGAGACAAGAACTTAACCCACAACAATCACTCCTATACTGACACAGGAACTCAAAACTTACAATAGATAACAAACTAACACTTTACTGCGACCAATTTGGAAATACTCCAAAACTCTGGGATGCGATCAACCCTTCCAACATCCAAAGAATCCAATTATTTCAATCCATAATCCTTAGAATAACAAATGCTCCCTATTAGGTATCTAACTCTTCCCCTTACCATGACTTCAATATTCCTTCAATCCAATATAGCATTTCCTACCACTTCTTCCTTTCCCACAGCCAACCACAAAAAAAATTTGCACAGGCCCTTTCCTCTAACTGCAATTCCTACAACTCTCTCCGCTGACTCAAACAAAGATGGCCAAGAGACCCCTTGAGAACACATATTTCACAATGTAAGAGAATGCAACACTTATTTTTTGTACATTCTCTTACATTGTAATCAAATTATAAAATTTATACATATATAACTGAATGTAATTAAGAAATATAATAATAATTTTTTTTTTTTAAACTACCTCAATAGCTTAGGAATTTGCTTATAGGCATCATGAAGGCCTATGGTATTTAGTTTTAAATTAATCAGTCAGACTACTGATATACCCTCTGCCAGCATAAAAATGTAATATTTGGAATGACTATCAAACAACAAATTTTTTTATTTGGTTCATTGGCTAAGCCAACTTGACTCTCAAGCCTAATACTACGATTTCGAGTCCACCCCCTGACAGACATTTTTAATTTTCTAAACAGACAGCTTTTATACAGTAATACTTTTATTCCCAGTGACATAGTTGTTAAGGAAAGGAGGCCACCCATAGATAGCCTCTCACACCATAGCCTTCATTGGCTGCTTGGACTTAAAAGAAAAAATAATTATTTATATATTATAAAGAATGTTAAATACAGTATGGCATAACAACAATCAACAAATATTATTAGTAACATATCAGCCAAAATTGTATGCCTTCTTGAGGGCTGAGTAACTAAGGAAACATACAAAAAAATATATAAAAATAGTTCTGACTAAAAAATACAAAAGAAAAAGGATGGATAAAACAAAAAGAGTGAGTGAATTCTACAATATAATGAATGAGTAACTTTTCCATGTTCCATTTCATTCCAACTCAATCTGAAAAAATTAACCTTCCCCAAGCTATGTATCAGCTTATCCAACAACAACTAACACAAAAAATTATAAAAATTACAAAATTAAGCTCCCAAACCCACACTGACAGATGTAATGACAATCGCAAAATCCCTTGCACCACTCACAACTGTACTGTAGCATATATATGACCAAAAGAAAACCCCATAAAAAAATAATTAGCTTAGTTTTTAAAATAATAATTTTTTTTTTTTTTTAATCGTTTATTATTATTTTAGTAAACAGATTCATGACTCAATCATGAATATGGGACACTGGTGACAAGATGTCCCCCCTCGCCTTCATGATAGCCCTAAAGATGGCTTACAATGTAAGCCGAAACATTGGCAGATAATTAGTTAGAAAATTCACATTTTTTAAATTGTATTTTTGGATCTACCATGACCGAACCGCAACAAATAAAACACCTACTGTTATAAGCCTTTTAACATTATTCATTAGTTTTAATTTGATTTTAAGAGCATTTAAAATGAAAATTATACTGCCAATTAGAATATTTTTTTTAAACAAATAACAAAGCCAAACAATTAATTACAGACATTTCAAAAATTTTCACCATTGCACAAACTTGAGCAACCATGAAATCATTATTGATGAATTTCATGAACTATTAAAAAAATAAAATAACCTAAAGAAGACAAAATTATACCTTTCATCAATCTCTAATTCATGAATATCATTTGATAAAAGCTCTACGACCATATCTTGTTTGTTAGTTGAAATAATTTTCACAATGACACCTTCATAGATTTTTTTATTTTCTGGACTCCAACCAGTGAACTAAAACAAAAATAAACAGAATATAATGGATAGTAAGTTTGAGAATAAAATCATGCCAGTAGGTTTTTAATAATAAAAAGTGACACTAATAAAGAATTGAGTACAGCTCTCGGTAGAAATAATCATTACATCCTTGCTCAATTGTGAACTGATATGAAAAATATATTTAATTATTAAAAATTTCACTTGTATAATAATAAAATCACTATTACTTACAAATCGAAGATTCTGATAGAAAGACATTCCTTTCTCAACAAAATGAATGAATTTTTGTAGCATGGCTTTTTCGGTTGCTCTCCAAATGGGTGGGTGTCGAAGATGAGTGTCAGATTTTAGGACAACAAATTCTCCAATCTTAAAAAATAAAAATGATTAAAAAGAACTAAGATATTATACAATTTTTAAAGCTACTTAAATAAAATATTTAAAATTCATAATTTATTTGACTTCAGAGATTTTGGTCAAGTATGTTTTAATTTCAACAAAATATTTATAAATTTTTCAGTGAATAATGAGGCTAATGAGCCCATCATTTATACATTTTAGGTGAATACTGTGGCTAATGAAACCATCTCAAAGAAGAATGCTCCAACTTCGTTCTTAGAATAATTGAATAGTTTAAACTTTTTTAATGTTGTGGAAAAATAATGGATTCCTCAATTTTAGAAGCATAACTTTCATTATACAATAGAAAATAACATATTTTAGAAATGATTATCTCAATTACTATTTAATACAATTAGAAATAGAAAACTTACAGAAGAAAAGGAAGAGGAAATTTGTTATTTTTCCTTTATTATGGTCAGAAAAAACAAATACATAAATTTAACAATAGGGGAGAGAAGACAATAACTTCACGCTTTATTTTGTTTTTATGTGATTAGCACCTTTGAGGATCGGTAAACCCATCAAGAATTCTGAAAGCTGCTAAAAAAATAAAAACAAAATAAAGAGAAAAGTTGGGGTTTTCTCTTCCCCATTATTAAAAGTAACTTAGCTCGCAGTAAAAAAGAGAAATCAATTTAATTTTTACAGTAGATACTGTAAAACTATATTTATAATTCAAATGTTAAATTATTTTACAAGATATTCCATTTCGTGCTTGCAGGTAAGCACCAATGTTTTAATTATGCTCAGTGAAGTCAGGGTCTTACAATCACATAAGTATGGTTACCTCTTTAAAACTCCGATGCCAGGTATCCACTCTACTTCTATGTAAAGTGAATAAACAAAAGTGATTGAAGATACAAGACCTTTAAAGTTCATACTAATTATACCTTTGATTATATAGATAAAAGGAGATATACCATACCCAGAAAGATTTGACTAATTGTACATTGTAATAAAATTTTCTATCCAGAAAATTTAACTCAGCATGATAACTTTAATTCAATAAAAACATAAATAATCCTGTATTGCATAAGTGGGGCAATGTCGTCTCAAATAAAGGCAAAGCTCTGCAGCATCTACTTTTTGCTAACTTAGAACAAATCCCAAATGCTGGAGACCAGCGCTCTTACATCTATCTATCTCACTCACTTCAGATTAGAAAGTGTGAAGTGGTTCAGTATATTCAGGGCAAGGCCTAGGGATAACAAATCTTCCCATTTCAATAATCCACAAAAGGTTCCCAGATCATTTTTTTTCAGTTCAAATGTCACCACCAATAGCCTCAGCTCCTATTTCCTATTTTCCATCCAATATAGAATCTCAGTCCTTTGGATTTTAATGCCTTCTTTTCTTCACTCAATAACTTTTATAAGAATGTTCTTACCAAACTTCTTTCACTAAAACTTATATTATTTGACCCTAACCTACACACACAAACACACACACACACACACATATATATATATATATATATATATATATTTATGTACACACACAAAAATTTATATAAAATATACATAGAAGCATGCTCTTAAAAAATTATATCTCATCATATATGTGAGACTTATAATATCATATAATTTCAATTTACTTACATTATATGGAAAGTTATTTGATTTTGATGAAGCTTTAGAAGGATATATAATCTGTGGAGGTGGTTTTTTTAGTGATTTTTCACTGGGTTTCTTACTGGCTGAAACTAAATCAAATTACATTAATGAAATACTAAAGCTACTTTATTTAGAATAGAGGATTTTATTTAATTAAAAACTCTTCCTCAAACTTTGGATTCATACAATTCAAGAGTAGTTTAACTAGAAATTTTACTGTCTGTCTATGAAAGTTTTGATTTTTTCAAAGTATTTATTATTTGCCTTTTTGTCTCTATTAAAGTTTACAGAAATTATACTGATAATCATCTAAGAACAAAAAAAAAAAAAAAAAGGTGGTGGAATTTATTTTTTAACAATAACTCAAACCTTTAAATTAGAAGGAGAGAAATTTCACAATAAATTAGTAATAAATGTTGATTTTCCTTTATTCAAGCAAAACAGGAAAGCTCAATGTAGTAAAATCTAGTGGAACATGTCCCCAACCTCCTTCAAGCTTGAAGACAGTTTTCGAAAGAAAATTCAAAACTTTAGCCATCCATTTTGTATATTTTGTGACCAATTATTTTTCTTCTTTCATTCTTATTTTCTGTAATGTATAAAGGTAGAGGACTAACAAAAAAGAATAGTTTTTTTGTCAGAGAGAAAAAGGAATGAAATTCAAGAACACCAGAACTCTTTTAAGCACCTTTACTCCCTCTATGAATTAATAATAATTATAGTTGATACATACATAATGACTATACACTATGATAACATAAAAGACTAATGTGCAATTTAAATATAAGTCATTAACACCATTTAAGCAAGTTTAAAGTAACTACAGTCTATAGTATATTTCAATAGGCACAAGATTAATGCCACGCTTCCTTTTTTGTATAACACTTCATTGAAATATTATTTAAATGATATATTAAAATGAAGCAAACATAAAAGAGCTAAATAGATTTAGTTGAAAATTGCCTTTAAAATTATAACACTAAAAGAAATTTCATATTAATGAGAAAAAGAAAAAAAAAAAGATATAGAAAAGAAAACATACTAACTAGATATTCTTCTTTTTAGAACAAGGCGAGTTTCCTTTTCAGAATCAGACTCAAGTTGTTCTTCTTCACTTGATTCTTTAAATGTAGTTTGGTTCTTATTCCTCATAGAAATTCTCCTAGAGCATTTAAGGCTTGAAGCATCAGCCCCCTCCTAAAATTTTTTTTATTTTAAAACTTTTAATATTTTTTCTGAAAAAATTACTTTAGTTAATAATAATAAAATATTACTGTAATTAGAATAATGAAGAAGCAATTTTATGCAACATAAATGAGAATAACTGCTATAATCTCATTATTTTAGAGTGAATTATAATAAGGTGTGTTAAATATGAACCCTCTTTAATAAAAAACTTTCTCATTAATTTATTTAATCTCATGATCACAAAACTGACAGATAAATGATCTTTTAAATTCAGTCTATTAACAATTTACCTATAATATTTTTCAAAAAGTTCAATATCTCAAAAATAAAAATAAAAAAAAATAAAAAAAATACAATTATCCTTCTATCAGAACGTATCCATTATCAAAGGGGAGTCCTCACCAGAGCAAATTTTTAAATTATCTAATTGAATGCACACATATAATATCAAATTTACAACAAATATTAAAGTAGTTAAATAAATAAATTACTTCAGGACTCCATGGAGGATCAGAGTCTGACTCATGAAGCTCAGGAATGTGATGTTCAGCATCAACTTCATCAATCAAACAATAAGCTGATTTCTCTTTTGCTTTCCTTTTTGACACTTCCCTGAGAGGTACAACGTCTTCTGGAGAATCTAAAAAGTAAAGAAAGATTAATAAAATAAGGTAAATTATGAAAAAATTAGTTTTAATGAGACTAGATAAAACAAAAAAATCCGTAGTTTTTGCCTCCCACTGAACAAACAGAAGATGATTAGAAATATAATATATTGATTTATATATGAAATTTAAATCCTTTCAGATATTTAGCCCAGGAAAATATATTATGGCTTTTGTTTAATTATTGATCCCTGTTTTAATTATTTTTAATTTTTTATGGTAACATAGTTAGCAATCCATAATATAAAATTATCAAGAACAGAGCAAAAATTAATATTTTATTTTCAAGATATAAAAAATGAAGGAATAAACAAAATAGTAGGGTCAAAATAGCATCAGGAAAAAAAATAATTAAATTTTGCTTAATTTAATAGACTGCTCCACCAAAAAAACTGGCGGACCTTAAAAATGGAGATTTTTTGTACATTAACATAAATTGAAAGTAAAAAAAAAGTTTTTGTTTGACTTTTAGTAACTGGTAGCATCTAGAGTCTTGCAGGATGTCCCTTATGGACACAACTGCATTTATTCTGCCTCTATCGAAAATGTGGACTTCAGTTTTTCCTTAAAGAGAAATGCCACCCCAAACCATATCAGTTATGGTTCAGTACCTCCTTAATACAACTGAGATCTGATGGTACATTGAGCGTAGCGTTCTCCAGGCCTTCTGTAGACCCGAAGTCTCCCATCTGGGTGGAAGAGAGAGGACGTTCCTCCAGTCATCCACTGTCCAATGGCTATGCTCTCTCGCAAACTCTAGTCTAGCTCTTCACTGAGAGTCCTCACTGAAGTCCTACAAATCCAATAAGTCTTAGTAGCTAGGTTAATTAGCTGCCATACAAAATACATCTTTTCCTGGTTGTTGTTTCTCCTCATAGGTTGGTGAGCAAATAGACCTTGCTCTGCTAGAAAAAGTTCCTGATGGAATCTGTCAAAACTAGATCAAGGGGTCAATAAATATTCCCAAATTCATGTGGAATAGCATAGGCAATGGATGATTGCTTAAGACTGATACAGTCCAACTATGTAAACTGTGGACGAACTCCAGTTTAAAGTAACCTTCCCTTGGAAAGCAAAACTCTGCTGATGGATGGCCTGTTAAATGTACAGTACTCATATGATAGAGATTTTTCCTATTTATCTGACAAGTCGAATTTGAACCTAAAGGGTGTACCAATGCTTGAAAGCCTTATGGGTACCCTTTCCAGTAAAAGGGACTCAACAGATGAGAATTCGTTCATAGAACTAGCTTAAAGGCTGATTAGCTCCATATTTCCTACTCAGTAACTGGCTCCGTGTTACTGAAGAGTCAACAGCCTGGATTAGAAGGGTTGGAAGTAACCTTCCTCCATATGAAGGAGCAGAAATCTGTGTAGAGAATGAGAGGGACTTCCCAAGGAGAAGAGCTGCCATTATCAGTTTACGATCAGGATTAAGACTGAAAAGATCCATTAAGAAACAAAACAGCCCTATTCCAAAGGTGGACACCTGAAAGGTTCTTTCAAAAGAGCTGATGAAGAGAGGTTCACTTTGTTGATTGTGGGTGCTGGATATACCTTAGATCTTCACTAGACCGGGGGCAACAACTTTATAAGACAAAAGCACTGTGAGCTGTAAAACATTGAGGAGCAAGTCAGTAAAACCAGCTCTACAAAAAAAGGTTGGAGGCAACATAACATTTTCTCCTTTGCAGCCAATTAGGGAAGCTCTCACTGAGGAAGCCACTACTATCTAGCCGGAGCTATTGGGTGATCGCAATCCCTTATAAGCGAAGGAAAGGAGTGGTGGATGAAGTATCATGACAGAATATATTGACAAAGGAAGGGTTGATATAACCACTTCAATCAGTAAGGACAATAAGGTCTCCAGGAAAGGTGCTAGAAGACCAAGAGGCTCAGAGAAACCCGCTCACTGAAAAAACCCCAATTCTTCTTATTGATGACCTGAAGTCCAGCTTCTAAGTTTTCCAAGTAAACCTTTATTATGATAATAATCAAGCATACTTATTAGATGCTGTTAGGTTTACATTAAGCTTTGAGCTAATAATGATTGGTGAAAAGCAGAATCAGGAGTCACAAAACCATGCATAGTAAGCTCATCTATTATTCTAAACCAAGTAGACCTAGAGCTTCCATGTTAGTCAATTCATATTTCTATTTGACTTTTTCCAGGTTCAGAGTTCATCTCTTAAAATCTTGCAGTGTTTGAGATTGAAGCAACCAGACGACTAAGAGGAGGACAAGAGGTTTACCTAGCTTTTGCTTACTTCCCTTGTAATGAGAGGATATGTCTCCAAAAGTTATCAAGGTCGACCACTGCAGAAAATTGAAAAATGAGTTTCTGATAGGGTCATATGTCAAAGCTTATCACATAGCTTGAGGAACCACTGAAAACAAGAGAAGTAAGGCTAATTTGAATATATTTAATAACAACTTAGGTGTATTGGATACATAGAACAAGCCTACTTTTGTTATAGCCAACAGGCAAAAATGTTAGATTAACTTAACAACTGCATAGTTAGCAAATTGGTAAAAAATGTATGTTTCACCAGAACCTTCGCAGTCCAATCATTTACTTATAAGTTATAACCTAGACAAAATAACAATGACTAAAACTGTCAAAAAAGTTAACAATGACAAAATAACAATAAAGTTAACTGTCTGGTTTCTTTGGAGACAGCTTCTTCCTAATGATTTAGGATTCGAAACTAAACCCATCTTTAGAAAGGAAGCCTTAGACAGAGGTTGAAGGAATAATATTGTCCTTATTAAGTGTAAGACAATATTGCCCATTCATGGAAAGAAGAGAATGGAAGAGAAAGAAGAAAAATGGAATTGTTTTTAGCTGTTTTAATACGGACATTTTTTTATTATTCAGATAAAAAGAAAATAATCTGTAGTATTTAAGAAACTGATTGAAAAAAAAAAAAAAAATGAGACCAAGTAAAATGTGAAAATTAATATGTTCATTTGAATCCTGGTATATAACAAACTAAAATTGAAATAAGATTAATTTGTAAAGAGATAACTAATGTAGGATGCACTAATTATGTAAACATATTGTATATAATTAGTGCAACCTATATTAAAGTTACAAGAAATAGATGCTATGAAATAAAAAAAAAACATTCACCTCGCTTTTTAGATTTCTTTTTCTTTTTCTTCTTATCTTTCTTCTTCTTCTTCTTTGTTTCATTATTGTTTCCTAAGTTCGTGTTTGTTTGTTCTTCTTGAGAAGCAGATATATTTTCCTTCACCTCAGCAATCTGATCAATAGAGATTTCATTATCACTGCACTCACTCTCACTTGAGTTAAACTTTCTTTTTTCTGAAGACTTTGGTAAAGGAAAATATCTAGGGTCATCTTGGGGGTCTGAAGGAAATTCAGGAATTTTTGAAACTTCTTCAGTTAAATTTTTAGGAGGATACATTTTTATTTTCAACCGCTGAATTGGAGACTTGGGTGGGGGAGATGATTCCTTTTCTCCTTGAAGAAATTTTTTAAAACTCTCCATGAAACCAATATTTGGATTCGGGCCTAAACGCCTCTTTGAAAGGCATTCTTCAGTTGAACTATTTTCTAATAAACATTGCAATTCTTCAACAATATTGAGAAAAATAACCTTTGGTTTATTACATACAGGCTCAGTAGATTCTGGCTGGACTTCAGATGTTTCTGTTTGTGGCAAGTTAAATGCTGGATAATATGACAAAGGTGGACCAGAATGTTGCAGAACTAACGAAGAAGGTTCAGTTGAAGAGTTATCTCCTGTAGAAGATATGGATCCATAAGCTGCAGTTGTGGCAGAATAACTTTTGGTAGATGATGAATTCATATTCCATCTATCAATATCCAAAAACCCATTTTGGTTTAACTGGTTAGCATTAAGATGAGCAGGTGGAGGTACCCTAGGTACATAAGCTAATTCACAGTGTTTATCTAAACTTTTCTTGCGTTTTTTAGGTGTTTCTTCAGGTGGTTTTTCAGGTTGTTGCTGCTGAAGATTTTTAACTAAGCTCATTGGATCACCTCTACAACTACTTAGATCCTGAAGAGTGACTTGATTATTTGGATCATAATACTGTTGTCTTGATTGAGTATTCTGCAAATCATAACCTGAATAGCGTCTTTGTCGTTCATCCCATTGTTGCCGGCTATAGTCTTGTCTATCATATCTTCCATCAATTCTAGTGATAACTGAATTGGGTACAGTATTTCTTGAAACAGTGACATCCAAAGGAGGCGTAACTTCAGGTTGCTTGTTATAACATGAATCATGTTGAACCGGAGATGGAGATGAAATAGTTGTTAAGGGACTGTTATACATAGGATAGACAGGACTTTGGGTAGGAATTGATGGGCTAGGATTTGGATGGATAGGACTAGCACGTCTTGGGATGCCAATATTGCAATCAGGGTTACTTGATGTACTACCAAAACTTTCAGTGGATTTTGATCTCTGATAATCAGATTCAGGTGTCATAGGAAATCTGTATGGCTGTTGGTTTGGCATTTGTTGGAATTGCTGAGATCGTATTTTGGAACTTTGAAAACCTCTCTGTGAATCCATCATTGCATAACTTATTGGGGAAGACTGACTTTCATTATCATTCCTCTTTTCAGGGTCATACAGTTTTGGTTGCTTTTGAACAGTTTGTTTAGGAGTGAATGCCCTCGGCTTTACTTCGTTTCTTTGTTGTGGATATTGTGATCTGGGAGGTTGAGGAATTCTATACTCTTTACTAACATTAGGAGGAGAAGAAACACTACAATTTTGTTGTGACTGAATGCTTTGAAAATTTTTTGAGATATAGTCGTTCTGTTTATAATGAGCATTGGGCTCAGAAGGAGGTGTGAACATCTGCTGAAAAAAAGGAGCTGCAGCTGAGATAGATGGTTTAGGAGGGGACAGTGGACGTTTTTTTGGATCAATAAAAGAACTATTTTTATAATCTGTAAGTTGATTAAGGGATTGAGCAGCAGCAAAATGAGCATTGAAGTTTTCATATGTTTTAGGAGTGGCACCAGAAGAACTTGCAACAACACTTTCATGAGGCAAAATTCCAAACGGGCTAGGAAGTTGAGCAGAATTTTGAGACCAAGGTATTGAAGACCCATTGTTTTGTTCATAGAAGTTATTTGAATTCATTTGATTGTAGGAATCACTTTCGACTTGCTTGATGGGACGAGGTTGAATGCCATAGTGAGCTTTTTGGTGGAAAAGTGGAGTAAAAACAGGATCATATCCAACAGGCGGTGGTGAGAGAAACCCAGTAGGGTTAAAAGGGGAAGCAGAGGAATTTGCAAGACCAGTTGTTGCATGAGCAGCAAGCAGTTGAGAAGTGGAAGTGGGTGCAGTCTGCACAGCCCCACCCATGTGGTGATGCAGTTCAGAAGAGCTGGCATTTTGAAAACTTCCAGCATTAGCTAATCTGTTGTAGGAAGCAGCATAAGCAGACCAGGGTGCCACAGGGTCCATGGCACTACTTTGCCATGATTTTCTATTTCATTACAGACCATAATATTCTCCAATCCTAAAAAAAAACACAGATTAGTAATGATTTGAAGTGGATTAAAAAATATAATTTTTATTTCAAGCTCTTTAAAAAATAAATTAATGTCCTTAATTTTAGAAAGATATCAATATGAAAAGACAGTAAACAAATAAACATTTATAATTCAAATGGATATGAAACTTTAGAAGGAAAACAATTAAAAAATGATAGAATATATTTTATAAAAAACATAAAAGAGTTCAGGTAGATTCATTAAGTGAATGCAGATGAGACAGGGTCCTTTTAAGCTAACAAAATTATTGATTAAGTTAATAAAGGATTAAAAGTTAAGGAAGTTTAAATTCACTAGAATTTGGAATTTTTTTTCTAGAAGTAAACAAATAATTGATTATCATAGATTGTAACTTCTTATTACCATTATATAAATAAGTCTTTGTCTAGGAGAATAATAATCTAGTTGTATTATATAATAGAGAATAATAATAATTTAGTTGTATTATATCTTATGTCTTAAACAGAAGATATAATACAACTAAAATAAGATTATGTCAGTCTACAGACTATTAGATTTTAAAAAACTCGATTAATATTGAAAATTTTTGAAAAATAAATTGCATTATAATTAAAACTGCCACAGTATGGTTCGAATGTACATTCTCTAATATACAATCAAAGATACAAACTGCACTAGGCGAATTTCTATCTCTCCTTAAAAAAAAATTCTCTCAAATGGTTTTATTATTGTCCTCTTATTTTTTTAATAATATCCTAGATTTCTTTTAATTCAATTTTTGGATTTAATGTGTCTAGAGACATCATACACAAATTTTAAGGTGGAGCTATGATTCTGATTTTCCAGGTTGATTAAAATAGCTTATTTTATATTAGGAAAATAATCTAAAATGATTAGACTGAATTAATTAAAATTTTGCTTTGCATGTGAAAAGTAAATATTTTCAATAATGCATGCCTTATTTCACATTTTATTAATTTTTTTATTCATTTAAGAAGCATGTAATAAGCAATAATGCTTTAATAAGCATCCCCTGCGAAAGAAACCACTTTCTGGCCACCAGATGACACCACTCGACTAAGAGTGTGTGTGAGACTGAACGTCTCAGAGCATCTGGCTGGTCATGGTCCTTGCAATGCCGGTGAAAGTGCATAGAGTGACAGTAACTAGTAAGTTATGACCTCTTGAAGACAATTTATCAAGTTGTACTGAGGCCTCTTTGAAGATAAGCACTTTTCATTTATTTTGTAATTAGCTTATCATTTGAATAGAAGTTTA
Source organism: Oncopeltus fasciatus (assembly GCA_000696205.2). Taxonomy (NCBI): domain Eukaryota; kingdom Metazoa; phylum Arthropoda; class Insecta; order Hemiptera; family Lygaeidae; genus Oncopeltus; species Oncopeltus fasciatus. Next base: position 421,527 of record KZ807007.1, read on the forward strand.
TTATTTGTATATATTTTTTAGTTAGTAAGGGCAGTAGCATTAATTTTTATCAGTATATTTAATTGCTATCTGTTATATTTGTTATTAGTAGATATAATTATTTATTGCAAAATTAACATTAATTTATTTTGGTGTAAGTTATTTTTGACTAGTGACCCATAACAATATTTTTTGAACTTTGAAGCTTTATTAAGTGCTATTTATATTTCCTCTCAATAATTGGTCTCCAATTATTTAAAGCAATATAATGAATTTACTTTCTTCGATTTTACTTATTTATTTAATTAGTAGAAACAATTTTTCAACATATTGCATTGCTTTAAAGTTGAGGTAATCAATGAAATAGTCATTTTATAATAATTTGGCTATTATATAACTTTAGAGAAAATACGATTAGAATAATTTAGAATCCATTTTCAATCCCTACCTCCCTAATGTCCTCAAAACCTAATCCATCTCCAATGTACATTAAGCCCTCTTCAGCCAGTGTCGATTGAAAATTTTACTAGCCAGTCAACCCAATGATTTCCTAAAGTTTCCATCAAAAATAAAATTCTCTCTGGGGCGAGTTCTGACAAAGACAATGATAATGATGACTCGCCAACAACTGTGACAGGGAAAGGACAAGCATTTTATGATATTCTGGCAGACAGTTTATCTAATTAAGCAATGGCCCTCCAACTCATGGATCTGTAAGCTATAGTCACCATTGTTTCTCTTTCACTCACATGGAATACCTTACCAAAAACTAACCACTCACAGCTTTTTCCTGTATTATTAACACTAAAGGAACCTATAAAACTTTACAATACCTCCAAAATAGAATTTTTAAGCAGCTAATTCGAGTAAAAACAGAAACAAAATGAAAAGCCTAAACAAATTTTGTCTCTATACAACAAGATAGAATTAAAAAAAAAAAGAGTTTAAGAACAAGATTAAAGCAAGAGGCTCATCATGACACCTGGGTTACTGTGTTTTATCAATCACTTAAAGCTCTTTGCTTTCTGAAGTATGGGAGAAAATTAGAGCTTTCAACAATAAATTTAAACTTTTTAATATTCCTAAGATGAAACTAAATAGAAATTACATCGATGATCCTAAAGTTGCTGAATGGATTGGTAAACATTTCCAGCAATTTATGGTATACACAATATTTTCTTCAATATAAAACATCCTTTGAAGCTTTACCTATACATTTTGAAGAACATAATTTAAAATTAACTAGAGCATTCGATTCAAGCTGATACTAGCCTCTTCAATGATAAAAGATAATATTATGCACCAAATGATTTATCATCTTCCTTTAATAGGTTTCCCTAAACCAATTGTCCTCATAAACACAATGATTAAATGAAAAGCCACTAATTAATTTATCTATTGAAGCCAAGGAAGATCCACAATACCCTGATGTTTATCATGCGTAAACAAATTATTTAGGAAAGTTATAAGAATTTATGGCCAACTTCAGAATACAAAATATTTTCTTAAAGAGATGTTTTGTATTTTGGAGGGAAGAAATTTGGCAATAAATTTGAAATTTTCCTTTGTGTCTGTTATTTCATAGCTAACCTTACTTCTAGAAACTTATTAAAAGAAGTGTGTCTAGATTTTTTAAAAATAATTATAAGTCAGGTTTAATGTTTTTAATTCTCTTCTTTCTTTTTTTTTGGCAATATATAGACATACATCTTTGTTGGTGAACTCCTCAAAATGTGACGAGGGCATCAAGAAACAAATTGTTGATTGAAAATTTTGCAATTTTATTATAGTGGCACCAGAAGAACTTGNNNNTATATATATATATAATTTTTTGTTGTTGGCTTGATTAGGGTGTATATGGAATTAAATTGGTGACTCCATTATGAGTGAATAAGAAACGATTTTTGATGAGAAGTTAATTGTGGTTTTGGTTTGTTTTTTTTTCCATAGTAGGGTGTACACAATTTTTTTAGTGAACCTCAAGAAGATTGAATAACTCAATGGGTGTGTTAAGGGGAGAATGTAGTGAGGGTTAAGATTTTTTAAATTTATTAATGATAGTTTGTACATGAAATTTAATTGAAGAATCCAGCACGACCCATTTGGTGTGTCAAGGAGAGATTTTGATGAGAAATATATTGTGTTAAGCATTTTTATTCAGCTGTTGGAGTCACGTAGAAAATTTAGTTGGTGAACCCATTTTGATGCAATGGATGAATCAAGAGGCAAATTTTGTAAAGAAATGTGAAATGCCATATTTTACTTTTTTTTCTTTTCCTATAAGGTCCCATGTGGAATTTAGTTGGTAAACCCATTATTAGTAGTGGGTTGATAAAAAGGAATTTCATTGAAAAATGAGGCCAGAGGGGAGTGTATATCAAATTTTCATATGAATAAAATTCATTTGGATAAATTGGAAAAAATTTAAGTAAGAGGTAAGAGTGGAGGAAACAGAGCAGAACGTTATAAATTTTATAAAACCCACAGTTAGACATAGTGTCCCATCTTTAGGACTATCTTTCAAGTTGTAGGTCTCCAAAGGAGTCCCAGTAATTTTAACCTCAAATTGAATAGGTCCCAAAATTATCTTGTGATGATAAAATCTATGTTTGAGAATTATCTATCTCCATCTATCTCAAGTAAAATGGGTAAGAATTTGTATAAATGAGTGAATGAGCCCTTGACCTATACAAATCGTCATGTAGTCCAAGACCCCTTCCAATCATCTTGTACTTGTTTCCAATGTCTTCACATTCCCAGACAGCTCATTAAGAGGCCAATTTTGTTTTTTTGACATAACTATACATTTCCTGATCTTTTCAAGAATGGATAAAATCTATAACTTCAAGAAGGATAAAATCTGTGACTTCAAGAAGGTTATACTATTGTCACTCATAAGAAAAAACCTCTAATAATCTGTCTAAAATCACATTTTTATGCCGGGAATTTCAGACACGTTATATTTCTTTCCCTTGAGAAAAGCTAGCTATTCAAGCTGGCACCCTGATTCAATTTTTGAAAAATTTCTTCATCCTCAGAGATTCCACATCTATGCATTTACTAGATAGCTAAAAATATATGTTCAGAATTGAATACATGTATGTGTGTGTGTGTATATAACTTCTCTGAGCGTTCTCTAGTATCAAAAATAACACAAATAATCCAAATTTGTTTTTTTAAGCTTATTTCCACAATTTAGTTCAGTCAGACTATTATGTTTTATTAGCAACATGCTATGTTGAGAATCTTAAGCTTACCACTTGCCTGATAGCTTTAACAGAGTTCCATCTTATCATTACCAACTTTTGCTCATTTCCAAGAGATGCAGGCAAAGAAATAGTAAACTATTGCCACTCCTATACGAATGCGAGCTGATGATCAGAACCCATAAGCCAACTTCCACAACAATTTGATTACATAGAACTAATGTTAATTATTTGCCCCTAATCTTGGAGCATAACCTTTCATATTAAAGTTAGTAAATACATTAGTAATTTAATATACTAATAAGTACTTGATAAAAATTCAATAATTATCAATGTCAGCATATTCATTACAATTATAATTTATAGGTTATTAGTAATAAGCTTTTAAAATAAAAATCGCTGCATTTTAGCCAGCATATGATTACAACAAGGTTGACTGAAAACGAACAAAGCTGTCAGTTGACATCTGTGGAATTTAGCATAGTAACTCATTTTTCATCATATGCATAAATAAATTCAACAAAGGAATAAGTTATTTTATAAGTAAATCAACAATTATATAACAAAACAATTTGGGTCTACAAAATAACAACATAACTTGTTAATCGTCAAATGAAACAGGTAAACCAATATTACCAATATTAAGGGAGCCTAAACATGGCTTATCTACCTCATATTAGTATTTCCTTGCAAATTTGTTTCCATTTCTTCCTTTATTGTAGTACAACACTTATAATCAACAAATTATACATTCTTTCTAAAATTTATGAAATTATACTTATGTCAAGGGCTTGCTGTCACATCTTTTCTTCAAATTGTGTATGCTTCACAATAATTACATCTCTTTACAATCTTGGAACTTTAATTTGTAAATCACACCACTTTTGTCTTAAGTTTTCATTAGTTCCTTTACAATACACAGTGTGCCAGGGACCTCCTTTACTTATTAATATTATTACTATTTATTTTCAAATAAACCTTTATTGTATAGCAAACAACAGGTGCAACTTGTTTAGGTTATTTAATTTTTATGTTCAGCTTTTCTTACTTTTTTTTCATAATTGGTGATAGTTTATTATTCTATTAATGACTAACTTAGGTTAACCCATTTTTATCCCTACCCTTATATTTTTATTAAAAACCGACAGTTCGAGTCAAAAACTATTCACTATTCATTATTCTCCTGCAGACATTAACCTTCTTGCACATAGGGTAGAACCATTTTCTATGTAACGTTCTATTTGAAGCTTGATACTTGCCATAGTGGTTAAACTCTCATCATTATTTCTTGTAATCATAGTATTCAGAAAGACGATTCTGCTATCAAGTTCTTTGAATACAATGTTGGGATGAGCAACAGTTAATGATGAAACATCATTCTTGTACAAAATGTTGGTATTATCAGAATTAAACATTAATCTAGTACTAAATGTTTGCATTATCATCCGCTTTATACTTGGGAACAGTAGAGAATATATCATTCACAAAGAAAAACAGAAAAAGATTATGAAAGTAATTGAAGACTAACAATTCTTGAGCACGACTCCCATTGCTACATCTTAAACCTATAGGATAAGCTGAGTCTCCTAGAACTTCTTATCCCATTCTTAAAGGTAAGAAATACGGACAAAAAGTGTTTTAACATCATAGGATACAAATATATAACCTGAAGAATCTACTAATGAGCTATGCTCTCTTCAATTATAAATGAGTCTGTAACACTGCATAAATTATCTTGTCTAAACACTAAAGAATTGTAGTGATGTAAATTTTTGCTGATTCTGTACTCAATGCTAATGAATCTATGAAGTTTATCAAATTTATGTACTTTTGGGAATCAAGATGATGATGTTTAGATTACTTAAAAAGAATGATACCCCACCCCCTATTAAAAAAGCAAATTTTTTTTTTTTTTTTTTAGAAATTTAAACTGAAGCAACTTCAGGTAGTTGGGAGCACATAACTTTAATTAGTTACTAGTAGGAAATTTGTTAGGGTTTGGTCAAGGTTGATTAAAAAAAATACAATTTAAAAAAATGTATTTTTTATTATCTACCAATGTTTAGGCTTACATTGTAAGCCATCTTCAGGGCTATCATGAAGGCGAGAGGGGACATGTTGACACCTGGTTAAATGTTCATGACTCATCATCAAATGGTTATAGCAATACTAAGGTTGATCAGAAAAAAAAATGTGTATATATATA
>KZ807007.1:437358-465554 GCA_000696205.2 Oncopeltus fasciatus
AAAAAACTTTCCTATTTTTGGATCTATTTTAACTCACAGAACTTTAAAAACGAAAGTGTTCAGAACATGGCAGTTTTATTCTTCCCATCTAAAGTGCAAGATATATATATTTTTTTCTAAGCTAAATTATCTTTTTAGAATATTTAATAATAATTAAATCTTTACTTGTGCAGCAATGAGTGCTCCAAAAACCCCAACTCTCTTCTTCATTGCTGATGGAAACCAACCCTTTATCCAAAAATAGGTAGCAGGAAGTAAAAAGACAGCACCAATAGCTCGACCCCACATTCGGTGACCATATTCCATCAGCCAAATAAATTTAAATTCTTCTAATGATATATTGCTATTTTTCCTATAGAAAAAAAAGGTACATCAGTAATAGATCTAACTTTGTGATAAGAATAATGTCAACAATACAATAAAAAGAAAAAAATCAAACACCTTAAAAATATTTAGCTATGATAGTAAAAAATATTTCAATTTTTAATCTGTGGAGTCATAAGCACAAAGCCCATACAATGAATCCCAATGGAAAATACTTACATTTTATACTCTGGAAACTGTTTGTATTTTTCAAATTCATTTTTCCAATCTTCATCACTGAGAGGGGGTCTTTCACCAAAGAGTTTCCAAGTAACCATAGATAAACCAGATTCAGTTAATCTGGTAATACCTCCTGAAGATAAAGAAATATGGATAATAACAATAAAATGATTAAATAAAACATCTATAATTAAAATTGAAAAATATACTAATAAAATATTATTACAATTTTCTAACAATAAAAAAGTACCTATCATATGCCTATAAGATATGAGCCATGTTCAGCAACTTGCAAGTAGCCACCCTATTCTAAAGTCCAATGGCTATGGGCTAGCTTTCATTTCTCAATAAAATAAAAGCTTACCTAGAGCCATGAGCATCTTAATGCAAAATAAGATGTAAATCAGAAAAGTATTCATATGTTTACCTACAAAGATGGCCACTAGTAAGTTTGTATCATTAAAAAGTTTTACTTCCAAAATTAACTTATCATTAATTTCTAAAAAAAAATTTTTTATAGTTCTTCACTAATTCCTATGGTACTTCTCGTTTAATGGGAGGCCACTCATCTAGGTAGTTATTAATAGAATTAAAAAAAAAAAATCACTTTATAAACTCAAAAAAGTTACAATATTATTTATAAATAGCAAAATTGAATTGAAGCAAGCTCAGAATTGAATTTAGGGATTCCACAGTGAAAGCACACACTTCCCTAATATAGTTTTTCTAGTCGTTAGTTGTATCATAATCACATATTTATAGGATCACTGCACGACTAATATGAAATAGGCACAATGCAACTGTTAAGAAATATGAAAAAGTAAGTGAATGAGTGGCAATGAGTAATGATCTTTACCCAATTTGTTGACAAACTCAACGTTGTGGGCTGGATTCAACATATTTGGATTTTTCAAGAATATTGATAAATGGTATTCAGGCATGGAAAATTTTTTATTTCTATTGAAATCACAAGAAAATAATAATTTCAATAAGTTTAGATAATTTACTTATAATTATTATTAATAAGAAGCTAAAAATATGGTCTATTCAATAATAATTTTAAAACTGTTATTAACATTATGGAGAAACATATACAACCTAATTTGTTTCAAATAAAATTTCCCGACTATTTTTTTTATTATTTACCGTTTCTTCTTCCGGGTTGAACCGTGTCAAATTGTTGTTATTAGCTGAGCTTTCGCACATCATGTGATGGCTTCTTCAGGGCTGAAAAGAGAATTCTTTTTTTTTCATTCTCTTTTCAGCCCTGAAGAAGCCATCACATGATGTACGAAAGCTCGGCTGATAACAACAATTTGACACGGTCCAACCCGGAAGAAGAAACGGTAAATACTTCTGACGACCGTCGAAGCCTACGTGAACATATTTTTTTTATTTATTTTTTTTTCATAAAAGTTTTCCAAAAACACTTAAGGAAATATTTGAGAATGAGACTCTTTATTTTCAGTAGTTGAATCCTCCTATTTTTAAAATTAAAAATTTAGTCTTTCAATAGCAAAAATAGTGGAATAATAACTTTTTGCTGAATTCTGATGATGGAGGAAGACTAAATTTTGAACACCCATGCCTTCAAAAGCATTTAAACTAAAGCCTCAATATCTTCAGCTTGATTTGAACTTTTCAGTTCACATAATTTTAAATTTTGTATTTCATTAATTAAAGCGTAAATATGGAACTTTAATGTTGTTGAGAGTTAAGGCTGGATGGAATGGCTGAAATGCCTCAGCCCACAAGGAATAATGTCAAGTTCCTCGATACATAAACTGTTATAAAAAAAAAATCTGCCTAATCTATATTTTATTTAGCTGTCTGACAATATTCTAGGCAACTGTTAACAGTATTTGCTTGAATAAAATAATCACATAACTTTTTTAGGATGTAATCAGAGATTATTTTAATATGATTCAGTCATAGCTCAAAACTTTTTGTTATTATCTGGAAGTTACACATAATTTAAAGATAATTACCTACCAAGAATTACAGCTCCAAATACCATTCCACTGCATCCTAAAAGCCAATAGCCCACAGCTTTTTGAGCAACAGTATTTTGAGAAGCAAAAGATGGAGCAGCAAGAGTTTCTGAACATCTTGCAAGGGTCTAAAAGTGGAGAAATGAAATTCATATATAGGTGAATTTAAAAATATAAAAAAATAAACCTTGCCCTAGAATTTAAATTTACTTACGGTTGATAAACTTTTAGATGATTTGGTAAGAATACTTCGTTCAGCCCCACTTTTGAAGACATGTAATTGCCGAATGGGTCCAACCTATGTGCAACAAAAACAGCTGAATACATCATCACAGAAACACTGTACACGATTCAAAGACACAACAAAATCTAAGTTACTTGAGGCGATGGGAATCTGAAGATGCCTTTAGAAGCCAAGCAGGTAAAAGTTCGAGAAATTAGTACTGACATTTTCACTGTTATTCAACAATAATCATACCGGGAAAACAAACATAAACTGTGCGTAACCTTCCATAGATAATGACAGATAAGAGCCCCTGCAACTGTATACACTGCCTGATAACTGGCATGTATGCAAGGGGGAAAATATGTGCTCATAGAAATGTACTTTCTTCTTAACTTAATAGTAGTCTTGTCCAAAGATAAAACATTATCTTACCCTATTATATTCAGTTTTAGATATTGACTTACTCCCAAATATAAATATATATTTTAAATAAGAGAGTTTTACTAGCAATATCCTTCTAGTAACTTGGAAATGAGGTAAATTCTTTGCATTAGCAATACTTCAATGGCATAGCTCTCCTCAATTTAAAATATAGTTTAAAATCAAACTAGAGTTTAAAATATATAGCTTGAAAACAAGTTAGGTATTCCAGGTATATAGATACATTAAAGTTGAATTCAAAGAAAGAGAAAGGGGAGTTTTAAAGAAGACCAATTGGATAAACTCATAATATTAAATTTATTAGTGTACAAGGGCTGGGGAAAAAGTATTTTTGTTTTATCTCAATAGGCGGCTTTAAAGTACCTTAACCCATGTAATAGTACAGTTAAGACATAAAGCAAAGTCCGAAAACATTTAATTTTAAAAAGTGGTTTTATTCATCTTCCCAATCAAAGTCATAGGAATGGAGTTTCCGTCTTGTTTTTCTCTTCAATTCCCAAAAGCGGAATATGCAGCAGAGGCTCATTGCAATTTGTGCCGATTTAATGGTGATAAGTGCTTCAGAGAGAATGCTATCAAAACCTTGAAAATGATGAACCTCGCACAGGCTGGCCAATTGTTGAAGGTCGACAATTTCATGTCATGAAGCATTGCTCAGGAACTTATTCAGAGTTTTTTTTATTTATTTTATAGCTACTTGTATTTATTTTTCTTTCATTTACGTCGGGCACTTATTATTTAGTAGTTCATGCTCATCGCTAAAGTTCACACATTTTATACCTAATATTAAAGTGTTTTTTTTTTTTTCAGTGAGGTATGTACAACGTACATGCTTCAGTTGACGGAATTTGTAGCACACTTAAAACACCGTAAAGGGACAGGAATGTAAGGTTTAACATTTAAATTCAAATAATTGTTTTTATTGTACTTAGAAAAATAATTATTAAAAATTTGACTATAAATGAGGATGAACTGACATATTTTTCCGCGAATAATTACTAATAAAAATAATAATTTTACCCCACTACATTTTGTTCTTTTAATTCTGTAAAAATCTCAGTAACTGATGATGAGATCATTAATTCGAAATATCTCATGACTCCTTTACTGGTTTTAAGGGTTTCGTATTCCACATTATTGTTTACAGAATTATTCAATTTTGATAAATTATTAGCTTACATCTCTTGTGCATTCAACTAAAAGACTACTATCCATTTTTTTTTTGTTTTAACCAGCACATTATACAATTGATTTATTAATTACAAATGGAATATTTTAAAATCTCCTTGTCCTATTTTTTAATTACACAAATTTCTTGTGTTTGTTGCATAAATTACATACCCGGGGACGTACTACTTTGAAAAATTTGTAAGTTTCTTTTTCTATATACGTGTTTGGACCAAGGCACTCTTCCTAAAGACTCTCCATCTTAAAGAAAAGGTTACATGAATTCACTAAAAGTAATGTATACAAAGTAAAATTATATGTGAAAGTTGAGAAAACAAAGAAAGGATAATTGAAATCTTATTTGAGTTTCTAAACTTCTCTAGATTAGACAGGGTTAAAAGTTTAAAACTGCACCAACAGTAAAAAATTTACACAAACCTATCTGAGATTTTTGACAATTAGATAAACTTTTACATACTAAAATCAAATATAGAAAAAAAAAATCAAGAATAAATGTTCTTCATGTTGTGTTATTTTCTAGTTTAAAAATAGTCTAGCTATATCCAGTAAAACAATAAATATACCAAAAAATTTAAATAAAAAAATATAGTGTATGGTGTAAAGAAAAATTGACAGAATTTTTTGAAGCAACAACAGGACTTAAGCAGGGAGACAATTTCAGCTCTCGGTGATTTTCTGCTTTTATTAATGATTTGGAAGATTCAATTCCAAGAGTTGTTAATTTAAATGAAACAATCAAAGGTAGTATTGTTAGCTTAAGCGGGAGATTTGCATTTCTGGCATCTTGTTAAAAAGGTTTATAAATTACGATTACTAATATTAGTAATTTGTGAAAAATGAAAACAAAAGGCCAATTTAGTAGTCAAAAGATAGTTGTTTTTGTAAATGGCTAAGATTGAAAAATTTACATTAATAAGGGAAAAATTGAAATAGTGAACAAATACAAATATCAAAGTGTTGTATTTAACCCAACTTTTTCTTTACCAAACACGCCTTTAAGTTGTGGAAGGTCATAATTGTAATTTGGAAGTTTTCACGACAATAAAGCGTTTCACGCTATTCACGACTATTTGTATTGCAGTGAGCAGTTTTTTTGTATGAGCACAAGTCTGGGATGGCATGCCATTTCAATAATTTAGGAAATTACTAAACGTCTTTCTCAAGAAAACATTTTACTTACTCAAATTTTAAATATAGCAGTTAATTACCCTCATTAAAATAGCAATTATACCTGTTTTATTTTATTACAAAATTATACCAATGTATTTGGTTACATCATTAAAATATTGCTTGCAGAAAGGTTTCCAAAAATCCTAAAAAAGAAATAGTGAAGAATATAAGTAGATGTTTTTTGTTGGGGTTCAGTCAAGGTAGATCTAAAAAATACAATTTAAAAAATGTGTATTTTTTAAATTATCTGCCAACATTTCAGCTTACACTGTAAGTCATCTTCAGGGCTGTTGAAATACAATGTCATAACAAAAATATTAAAAATAAATGATTTACATTATTATTACCTATAAATGCCATAACTAAAAGTAATGTAATAACAACTGTGTAGAAAAATTAATTTGGATCTACCTTGACCGAACCCCAATAAAAAATCTTTTAAGAGTAATAATCTCTACAGTCAACAACTCTCCAAGTGAAGAATATATTTTGATCTGATTCGGAAAACAGAAATAAATGAGGACATTAATTTCAAATTATATTAACAGTAATTTTGGAAGGATGCTATCATAATTTATAGCAGTTTGAATTGAATGCTTATACAAAAGCAGCTTAATCACAATCTTTGTATTATGAATTATTTAAAACAGTTGATAACATGGCAGATTTCGGATGGATAATGAAGGGTTGATGAGATTTGAAATCATTGATTTCAATGATAATTCTAAAAAGATCAGGACATACTTTATGTAACAGTATAGCCATATGCCTAATCCTCACCATGTTCAGGAGTATAGACTTCCAAAAAATGTCCTGACTTTGGACGAGTGCTTGGGGGTACTCAGTTGGGAGGATTGGGGGATATTATTGATAAATCTCAAATTAGCCTTGGGATACCAAGCACAGCTGTGTCATGACTTCAACCGATATAATAAGGGTAACTTTGCTGTTCTTCATAATGGTTTTAGAATTAAGTTAATAATTATTAAATTAATTACTTATCATTAAATTTTATTAATCTTCACTCACTAACATAATAATATTTAAATTTATTAAGAAATCACTTTTAAATATGTAATATAAAAATTGGATCCTTTTCATGAAATTGTACACGCGCACACATATATATGTATCAATGATTTGATACAATTGATAAGATTTACTTTGAAATTAATGTATTGAGCAGTTCTTTGCAATCATCTATTGCTTTAGATAATATTAAGTTTTATTTTTTGAAAAATGAATATGTAAGGTAGCTTAGGAATGTATCCAAATATTTATTTATAGTGTCCCTTATACCTAAGGTTTGGCTTAGTATTGTTTTTTGTATGATATGTGCATGTATTATTTATTTATTCATAGATCATTTTTATTTATTGCATTATGAATACAATTTTTCTATTTAATAAATTATATGTGAGTTTCTGTTTACATATATAAAGTGTTAGATTGTTATAGGTCTAGCCCTTCAAAGGATATATGGATGTATGCGCATAATTTTATATATATAGTAAAGAAGAAGAAGTGTGAATAGGGCAGAGATCCCGAAAATTTTGCTCCTTGTAAGTTTTTCTTTTTGTGCGTGCACTGCACTCTCTACCCCACCTGCTCTTGATTACTGCCCCTCACAGCTGCGAGTGTTTCATTTTCTATATATATATAAAGTTCCAACACTACCAATTTCCGATTTAACCTCTAGGTTTTTAGATGGCATTCTCATCCTATTATGACTCCCANAATTTTTGGAGGAATTATTAATATTTTTTTAAAAACTGAAATTAGTAATATAGTTATGCTTATGTAATGGTATAATATTCTAAGCGACTTATAACCTACTTGAACTTACAATTTGCAAGATCACCCCCCATCCATGCATCATGAAACTTCACAACCTCTCTAATATCGAGCCTGCAGGTATTCATAATCTAGATTGTTCTTTTGCAATTTAGAATAAATAAATTAAAATGAATTAACAATTGAACATGTCTTCAATTATACTTATTTTACTAAATACTATTGAGCTTTAAAGCAATTTTATCTGAAACTTGAATTAAAAATTAAAATTAAAAACTATTACATTTCATTAACTTAAAAAAGAATATAAAATTGAAAATTTTAATTTAATATTTTATTATACCACTTATTTGATTTGTTGTACACTCTGTTGACATGGCCGAACTGTTTGCCAAAGACTGCCCTTACTTAATGAACACAAAAATACCTATTTTTACACTAAAATACCTATAAAAATACATTATATATATATATAGGGCGTAATAATCTTAGAGTTGATCGCCCCTAAACCCAATCCTACCTACCTATATACCTACCGTCAAATAAAATCAAGTGTAAAGTCAACTTTTAATGAATGAACAGATGAATTCAACAATCATGTTATTATGGATAACACAATTGAGTCAACCATTTGAAATCGAAAATACCAAGGGGAACGTATTGCACTTCCCTGGATTCCCTGGATAATACCAACTGATACTCCATTTGAATTCACGCGTGTACAGTTTCTTANTAGATCAGTTTGGCTCTTATTATTATTTTTATAATATATGAAATATGAAACTATTTAATCAAACAAAAATTAATTCAGTAAACAATTAACTTAGCCATCAGTACCACATTCCAACTGTTCTTGCAGCTTCAAATGAAGGGGAAAGAAGTTGTTTATTTTATATTTCCTTACAAATGTTAATATTCATTATTAAGCCTTAATTCTCTTTTTGTTGTAATAATTGTTCCTAGAATTCCTAAAAACTTCCACTCTTTCCACCTCCTAGTTCGAATTCCATCCTGCACTTCACAGAGGTAGGCCATTTAGTATATATGTAAAAACATTGATATCGTGAAATAGATATGTTCAGTCTAGTCTATTCGTCTGTTTATCCAGAACTTAAAATATTATTCCATACCTTACTAATTTTATAGTGGCTACCTCTTGACTAGTGTGAAGTCAAAGAATCTAACATCTGATTTGTTTCAGAAATATTAATTAATTTTTATTATTAAAGGAGAAAGAAACTTTTAGAAAGCTAGAAGCGTGTAACTTGTAACTAGCTACCTCGGCTTGGCAAAAAAAAAAGCTACATTAAACTTAATCTCTGAGTCAGAAGAAGTGAAAATGAGTAATGTAAGTTGAAAATAAACAATCTTTATTGCTTAAATTTATAATAAAAATTCAACCATCCAACATTTTTAAAATTTAGATATTTTAATTCCTTCATAACTGTAGAGCAATATTTTTTTTTCTTTTTTTACATTTATTCATAATTTGTAACTTAGATTTTTAAAGTTTTAACAAAAATTTCTGTAGTTTTTTACCTTTGTGGAAGACCAAAATGTTTTAATGAAAGCTCTGTTTTGACATATTCTACTACAAACATGCAAATGCACGTACACAGATACGTGAGTACGCATACGCGCGCGCGCACACTCACACCAAATGAGCCGATGAAAGATAATCAGTTGCTGTGATAGTGAAAGTTTATTTATATATCTGACAGAATTTTTAATTATCTGGGCTGATATTTTGAATATTCGGCCTTTATCAGGCTCTAACTCATGTCTTGCCATTTCATTGAGTCTCCCTCACAACCTTTATACATAATCCCTTCATACATTAATTGCAGCAATGAAGGTGAAATTCATGAAAAAAATACATATGCTTGACAATCGGGTTGGCATTGAATCATATTCTCGTCATTGGGAAGTTTTGCATAGACAATATCTTCATTAGGGCAGGAATTTTATCTTGTAAGGCCAGTATTATTAAAACTTATACTACACATCACTATGAAATTCTTCATCACTATTTAGGTTCATCAAACGTAAAAATAAATATCTGATAAAATAGACTGTTTATAGACCTTTCTAACTTCAGTTCAACGAATAACAAACTCGTCTTACAAGATACAGTAAATGTATTGAACTAATATTCCAGCCCAAAGACAATTGTAGTCTAAAAAAAATCAACTGCCCATATTATTTCCAATTCTTATCAGAAAGAATGCTGTTTGTCACTCTTATGAGTACGAAATAGAGTTCAGGGTTATTTAGGATAGTAGTCTTGGTCTGATAAAGTCTTTGATTTATGTAAATTACATGGCTAATCTTCTTCAACTAGATTTTAGGGATGTGGCTGCATGTTGTTCTCAGGTAGAACATGATGGGATGAGGGTCTTTATGCACCTTTTCAAGATTGAAGACGCACTACGTGCATTTTACTTTTCTTTTTTTTTTTGCAGCAACTTCCTTGCCATGAATGCATAGAAAAATAATACTGTACACAATCATTCTTCATAATTCTGTAGTATTAAGTATAATAATAACTGTAATAATGTAGAAAAACCTCCCAATATGGTGCTTGAAAGTTCCAATAAACATTAGTATCTTGATGTACTTTTTGACCCAAAACTGAGATGGAATGGACATACTTAACTAAAACTTTCACTATTACTTATTCAAAATAAGTATTTAGATTGAAATACCAAAGAATCGTACATACAAGGCATTACATTTTTACTAATCTATGGTTTTTTAAAACATGATAGATCATATTTCTCCATAGAAACTCTTATATTGTCACAATAGACTAAAGAAAATAATACCTAAACATTTTTAACCAATACATCGTACATGACCAAAGATTAGTTTGTTTCCTTTACTATCTATGAGAAAACTATAAATGACAAATGCGTTAAATTCATATTAAAAAATAAGAAGCAATTGTCTACAATTGCAAGTGCAGGCAAACTTAGAATTTACCTAACAACAACAATAAAAAACTGTATATTAGAACGTGGTCAACAAAGCTTAATCAGATAATATTAAGCTTAATCAGATCAATAACTTGCCCAGATATATATTTGCCCAAAATTATGTTTGGTGTCTTATATCTTCACAATAACGGTATATTAAGTATAAATTTCTATAAAATTAAAGCAATAGAAGTCGATGCAGATCAGAAGAAGCTTCGAATAGACATTTCATTATTTTTCATTTAAGATATTAAGTAATAATTAAGATACTAATCTTAATAATTAAGATATTAATTAATAATTAGATACACAAATTAAGATGATTCTTGTGGTGTTTAAAATATAAATTATATATCTTATTATTTAAAATTAATTCCTGTTTTATCAGATTTTGTGATAAATTTGAGTAGCTGACACTCCAAATTTTTTGTTATTATATTTCTTACCTAGGCAATGATTTCTCTTCATGTGGGACAAGCAGGTGTCCAAATTGGAAGTGCTGTTTGGGAGCTACAGTGTTTGGAACATTGTGTTCTTCCGAATGGAACCCCCCTTAATCTTGATCCAGGAAGGAACATTCTTTTTAATGATTCCTCAAAAGATCACTGCACTCCAAGAGCAGTATTCTGTGATTTAGAGCCGTCCTGTATTGGTATGTTAAGAATCATCTACAATCAATATTATTTATTCTTCTTCTATGATTCCACTATATAAAATATAAATTATATTAAATGTTTTTTGTTGGTTCGGTCAAGGTAGATCAGTTTGGCAGATAATTTAAAAAATACACTTTTTTTTTAGTTTGTATTTTTTTGGGATCTCCCTTAACCGAACCGCAACAAAAAATATCTAATAATAATATCTTTGGTCAAAAAAACTCTCCTCTTGAACATCTAAATTATATTTTTTTGTAAACGGGTACTGAGTAAGGTAATCTTACAATAAAACTAAATAGCAGTTAAGCATAATTGCAACCTAAGGCTTTATAAATTTTATTGCAACTATGTTATAAATAAATTGTGTTGTACAATAAATATAATGAAGTTCTTCTCAGTCACTAAATGTGAGATGTGTTCTGACATTCACTAAGAGTCTCAGTCGGAAGGATGTTTCCAGAAATGGATATTTCTGTCACTCAATGTTCATTTCATAAAATATGAAAATGAATTTTCTAATTTTTATGAAATGAACCACACTATTAATATTAACTTGCTGAACGAGATCAATTTCCAGATTTGTTCTACTTTTTCAACTGTTAGTCTCTGTAACTGATTTAGATAAAGTTCAAATTATTTTTCTTTATAAAATCAATAAAACCACTCACTAATTGTCTGTAGTTTAAAACTAAATTCTTGTGTCACGTATTTTATGAACTGGAATTACCTTGGCATTTTTTTAATTTTGAGGGAGAATTCCTAAGGCTACAATTAAAAAGGTATTTTATTTGTCATCAGCAAAAAAAAAAAAAAAAAATCTTAATTAAAATAGTTTTAGCACTAAANAATTATAATTTAATTCTAAATTCTAATTCTAATTCAATTCAAATTTAATTCTAATTCTAATATTAAAATGGCTAAAGCACCTGCTGTTGGTATTGATCTAGGAACTACATACTCATGTGTTGGTGTTTTCCAACATGGAAAAGTTGAAAAAGTTTTCCAACAAGGAAAAAGTTGAAAAAGAACGATCAACTGTCTCAAAATAACTCAAGCCCAAAATTTTTAGTTTCATCTAATTTAAACTATGGTAAAAATGAATTCATTCAATAGATGGTTATAAAAACCCAAATTTTTTTTTGTATCTATAAATTAAAAATAATGGGCTCACAAAACACTCAAAATTACATAATTCTGTATATTTCTTTGATATATATATATGTTGTGTTNTTATTATTATTATTTAAATATATAAATTATTTATATATATTTCAGTTAATAAACTTTTCTTTTGTAGAAATTTTACAGAATAAAATAAATAAAATAGTTAAACATATAGAATACAATCTGATAAAGCCAGTTATTCTTTCCACATAGGAATACATTTTAGGAATGAAAGAGATATAGTCTTTCCTGTTTCAAATATTTTTATTTGATACACCATCTTCAGGCACTACTGAGTATCACAAAATACAGCTCTCCTCTCAGTATCATAAAAAGCACTCTTGGGATGCTGAGATATAAGAGAGTGCTTCTTGATATGAGAGTGTACGTTAGGATACTGAGGGGAGAACTGTATTTTGCGACACTCTGCAGTGCCTAAAGATGGTGTATTGACATCGAAACTGGTCATAAATAAAATTATTTGAATCAGGAAAGACTATATCTCTTTCATCCCTAAAGTGATCAATATTCCTGTAACCTACAGGAGAAAAAAAAAAAAAAAAAGAGTACATTTTGTTGTACCTGAGAAAGCTTGGTAAGCACTCAAAAGGAAGGTATTCCTACCAGAAGGGGCCAATTGAAGGAGGCCAGCAGCTCTTGGATCAGTGTCAGGTTCTGTGTCAGATCATGTGTCTCAGTGCGTTGGGCTTTTCATAGCCTTTGCATTGCCGATAACAGTGAAATGATAAGTGACAGCAATTAGTAAGTGCAGAAAAATAATAAGTTACTTTGAGTCCTCTTTGTAAATAAGCACATTTCATTCATGTGTATATATTTGTTAATTAGCTGTAAGTAACTTATATTTTCTATTTATTTATTTATTAGTTTGTAAGGGCAGTAGGTTCGATTGTCATCTGCAATTAGTAGATGTACTTATTACTAACAATAAACTAAATTTAGTTTATCTTTGTTCTTAATTATTATTGACCCCTAGCCCATAACAACAATGAGGCGAACTAGACAAGTTCCCTTTCTTGTATTAAGGGCATATTGTTTTTTTCCTCCAATCTCTTGGAAATTCTTTGTTACTCCAGGATTCTACTCTAAGAGAACATAACTTTCTGTACTCTCTCCTCCTCTAATTTCCAATATTAGTCTCCATTCATGTATATTCTTCTCAACCCCTGGTCACTAAGCTTCCTTAGGAATTCTTCAATGGTATTAGTCACTCCAACCTGATCTGCTCTCGCCCTCCCTCCCCCCAAGAGCCCTATAACGGTGTCCTTGTATGGGTAATAAACCTTTAGATTACTAAAATGCCTCTAATAACCACAATTAAGCATTATTAATAGTCTCTTACTAGTTTTCTCAAAAAGTTTTCTTAGAGAATAAATGTCTCACTTACTTATGTCTCCACAGGCCTAAGAATGCAAATAAATTTGTTTGTTGTACATTCGGTTAAGTTCTTTCCCAAGGCCTAGAAACATATGCTTTTGTCCATAATTCACATATTTATATCCTAATGTAATTTCTTTCATTGATGTCACCATCTTATTTTGAACTTGTTCCTGCCCTGAGACTTATTTTGTACTCTATTGGGGGTCTTCATCTGCCTTGTTTTCCATTATTTATAGTGTCCAGCTATTTTAGGCCTGCTCACACTTTATGAAAGTATCCATTAAAGATAACTGTGTGTGATTAGTTATGTCAATAATTTTCTTAAGCCAGCTACTAAGTCATTGAATATAACAATAGGTTGTTAATCCCCCATCTATGGATTTAAGCTAAAGGTCCTTTTTAAAGATTATATAAACAGGGGCGCCAGGCTAGCTCAGGGGATCCGTTCGGGTCTCGCAATCCTGATGCTGCGGGTTCAAATCCCGCCCAGGTGAATCTTTTATTTAGAAATAGAAGCTTGTCCTGAGCCATGGGTGTTTAGAATGGGGTGGCAACCTGTAGATAGCTCCTCCCTCCAATGACCCTAAGTGGTTGCAAGGGAGGCTAACACAGCAAAAAAAAAAACAAAACAATTATATTATATGGACTAGTGACATGGGATCTCCTAGTCTTAAACCTTTACAGATTTGGGGTTATTGGATAAGGTTATTGAATTTAAACATAAATACCATGGACTACTCCAAGAAACTGTCAAAGTCTACCCCACAAAACCTCAGGTTTTTTCAATCATATAAGGGAAAACCATTTAAGTGATTATAATGGTGAAAATAGGTGAAAAAACAATCTCTTTTTTATTAAAGTTAGTAACACTCATTTCTTATATTAATGAAATTAATAGTGTCTTTTATTGACAATTTTACAAAACTTTTTTTATTTAATTTAAATTTATGTAAAAAATTTTTTTTGACATTATAAAAATGTATGTTGCTTATCATCTCACTAAAAAATAATAAGAACAAACTTTTCAGATGAAATTAAAATGGGAAATTACCGCCACCTTTTTGGGAAGGATTACCTTATTTCTGGAAAAGAAGATGCGTCATCAAATTATGCTAGAGGATATTATTCAATCGGGAATGAATATAGTGAACTTTGCATGGAGCGTTTAAGAAAGCAGGCGGAAAAATGTGAATCTGTCCAAGGAATCTTCTTTTTTAGGTCATTTGGTGGAGGTACAGGCTCAGGGCTCACGGCTAATATTATGGCTAAGATTCACAGAGATTTTGATAAAATTAATGTCCTTGAGTTTTCTGTATATCCTGCTCCTAGAGTACGTATATTTACTATAATTCCTTATACAATTGAAATTCTTTATTTTTATTTATTTTGCATTTTTAAATTTAAACTAGAACATATTTTTGTTAAAATTAGAACTCACATCACTAACTATTAAAAAGTATAATTAATTAACTAATTAATGTTTTAACACCATCTGATTCTTATTTAATTGCAATGCAGACGATTCATATCTTACAGTATCTAAACTATTCCTAGAAATAAATGAATACAGCTGACTTTGGTGGTTATAAAAGAGGTTTTGTCAGGGTTTATCTATAGTTATTGGTAGAAAATAAATCAATTTTGGAACTTTAGAAAATTGTATTCATATGTTGCTCAGTAATTCATCTTCAGAGGTTATGAAAGAAGTTGTACTACATACATTGAGTATCGAATAGCTATTACAACTAGCTTATTGTAAAATAAACTAATGTGAATATATTCCATAAGTATTCTTAAACAAAAATCAGTAAAGAAAATGATACAATACACACAAATATAAACTACTTTAAATGATAGCTTTAATTTATTTAGAAAATATCTTCAAATTAATAAATATTTATTTTAGATCTCTACTATAATTGTTGAACCATATAATGCAGTTCTTACAACTCATGCAACTATGGAAAACAGCAATTGTACATTTTTGTTTGATAATGAAGCGGTATATGATATATGTGAGAAGAACCTTGAAGTAAAACAACCAACTTACACTAATCTTAACCGCCTCATTGCTCAAGTAAGTGAAGTTGTAGTAAAGTTACATTATACAGTAATGTCGATGCTGTGTCTTTTGAGTGGATATAACAGTTTATTTGCCCCTGTAATATTATTAACTCATTGCAGAAAATTATTTGTTTTAACCAAATTTTCAAATTTATATTATTGATGAACAGAACATTTTTATAAATTTCAACATTCATTGAGATTCTGAGAAGGATATTCTACTCTAAATCAACTTGCTTAAAACTCCTTTGTAGAAAAAAAGAACTTGGTGACGGTGTTCATTGGTCTGAAACAGATAGACAGAACCAGGAGGTATGTGTCAGAGAAATAATTAATGTATGTATTTTGTAGACCATATTTTGTAATGATGTAGACTTTACCTCCACTCCAGTCAGTTATGTGATGGCGCTCGTGTTTGTTAGTTGCTATCAAAGTCAATATAAGTAAGTTCAAAGCATTCGTTGTGTTTAAACATTCCCCTCCGAAGATAGCCCCTAGTTCCAAGCAGCGTCATTGTTTCGGCCTGTAAGTAAAAAAAAAAAAAAAAAAAAAAAAAAAACCAAAACGAAAAAAAACCCACGTTTTTTGTCGTGAATTAATAAAATTTGACTGAGGATTCGGGTACCGGCATTGCGACGATTACATCTTTCGTAGAAATGCTCCGTGTGGAAGTCCCACATTAAGACCTTACGGAAACTTGACGACCAGTGGGTGGCAGGAGTCATGGAGGCAGAAGATGGAAAGGTAAATATAGGAAGGCCCTCTCGAAAATATCTTTGTTAATGGATTCTAACCTTCTCCACATTGAGGTCTTATCGACGAAGGTAGTAAATATTGTCATTGGAATCTCTCAATAGTCAGTATCTCTATGTTGGGTTCTTGATCACATGGGCACATCTGGAAAGGATAGTTTCCGCTAAAGAAGCAGTAACTATGTATGCCAATCTGAAATTTCTTTGCATATCAGACGATAAAAACAGAGGTAATTTGAAACAGTTATCGGAAAAAGTGGATCAGAAATTGCCCAGTTGAAAACAACGATGAAATCTAGACTTTCCTATTACTATACGCCTTTCTTTAATCATGAATATACAGTTCTTCATACTCAGTGTTGGTCATACCCGAACCTACCATGGTCTCCACCTCTTTGGACATCAACATCTTTATGCTCAAATAACGACGAACCATGACAGCAGAAAATCTACTACAAACTACCAGAAATAAAAAATCTAAGAGAAAAAAGTCCTTCACAAGGGAATTGCATAATCTACGCTGATTTCTCATTTGAGTTAAAGATGGACATAAACAAGTGTAAATGAGGAAATTTATATTACAAGCCGGAGAGACAATGAGCGTAAGGTCAGTAACGTTTGCTTTTGGCTGATTAAGAAGGAAGATTATGGGAAGCGATCAGCCATGTTACATTCGTAAATATGTTCCTCAATTAGCAATTTTCGTAAAGCTAAATAATAAAATAAAATAAAGCAATAAAATAAAACATGAAAGGTACATTAAAAAACATTTTGCTCCTATTATGTTTTATAAACTTTTTTGTTTTTCAAATAATAACAAGTTTTTTTATTTGAATCGTAGAGGGAGCTAGAAAAAAAAAATTCTACTCTCTTCTAGACATTAAAGGTAATATCCGACTCTTAAATGTCCGATTTTGCTCATAGCGAACTTACCCTTTTATTTTAAATTTAAATGCGACATGCTAAATATAATTATGTAAAACAAATAATTGTAGTTTCTAGGCCATATACTTAAGATATACATTTCTGGCAAACCCACACTGCTAAATGTTTAATTTTTCTTTGTGACTCATAAAAATAAATATTACTTTTGTAGATAAACATTACGCCCAACTACATCGAATACATTTTGTGTACTCGCACTTACATTTGAGGTTATTTCACATTGATATTACTCATACTTCGCTCTGTAATGATTTTAATTTTTCAATTTACTGAAAAGCGATACGGCAAATTCCATTAAAAAAATAACTTATTGTCGCTTCTAGGCCATGAAATTTAAATTTATAGTTCTTTTTGTTACTTTTAATGGTTAAATTTCGTTATATATCTTCTAAAGTATGTCTTTTATTATTAAACATACCTCATTATTCTAAACTAAATATTACACCCATAGTATTGAAAAAAACATTTTTTTCTCGCGTTTCATACTGTAATTCCCCACTGCTTCACAACAACAATCCCTTATATTTATATATCTTCGTGAGATATATCTTATATCTTAATATCTCCACTTCTTCGGCTTTAGAAAATTATTGAGTGAGATAAAGATTGAACCAACCTTTACTGCAAATTATATATCATCCTATAGAAAAAGATTAGTAGAAGTAGGCTGGAAACAGAAGACTTATAAAATAAAGGAAACCAGTCTAATCTATATAAATTTACACTGGTAGGTTTTTTGTCTTCCAACTCCAGACTGACTAGTAGTAGGAGTAGGGGGCAGAATTCTAGCTCTGTTCACTGGTGGCCTCCTCTTGATCCTGGCAATTACCGAAGCTATCTTCAATTTCCGACAAAACTCGCCCCTCTCAGGACCACCTTAAAGGGCCTTCCGCCTCCTGCTCATTCCTCGTGTGTGTGCAAACTGCTTTCCTTAGGTGAGGCAAGGATGATTGTTTACTCAGCAGGACACAGAAATCTATTTCCGCTAAATTTGTCTTCCTAAAGATTTAACTCCCTCTCTTTCTCTCTCTCTCTCCCTCTCTCTCTTAATGTAACTGTATAAGTAAGTAAAAAAAAAAAAAAGAAAAAAAAAGGAGATCCAGGTTCGAGTCCTGGCTGGGACAGATAGATTTTTTATTCTATTCCCTCGCATTAATTGTTTTCAAATAACAACGAAAATAAAACTTTGATCTTCCTTTAAACCCCTTATCTCCCTCATCCGTTAAAAATAAAAAACCAAAAAAAGTTTGCCACAAGACTATGTAAAAGAATGCATAATTACTGCATTTAGTTTCTACATTCCAAAGGACCCGAATTATACGAAAATGAGACTCTTCAATTTTTTCCTTAACATACGAGTCTAATTTTCGTATAATTCGGGTCCTTTGAAATGTAGAAACTAAATGCAGTATTTATGTAACATTGTAAACTTTATTTATGTAGACTTTGCCACTTGTAATAACATATTCTTATGACCTTTATTTGCATATTACATTCTGTTAAAAACAAAACAAAAAAAAAAACATTTTGTAATTTGATTACAATGAATGGTAAAAAAGAAAAGAAAAAAAGACATTAATGAAAGTCACATGGGGAGAGGTGACCAGTGACACCACTCTAACATTATTTACAGACTATGTCCCCAGGAGGTCTCGGGGCCATCTTCGTTTGAGTCGACGGGGAGGGTTGTAGGGGTTGGAGTTGGAAGACAAGGTCTGTGCTAGTGGATTAGGATGGAATGACAGTTTACTGTGGAAAAGGCTGTAGCGGGAAGAAATTAGATCCTGAACAAAAGGAATATTAAAATCGTGGCGAAGAGAGGAATTGGATACGTAATAGGGAGCATTTGCTATTATACGGAGGGTTTTGGATTGAAAGGACTGGATTCGTTGGATGTTGGAAGGCTTGGCGGCACCCCAGATTTCTACTCCGCAAGTCCAGATTGGTCGTAATAAGGTTTTGTAGAGCGACAGTTTGTTTTCAATCGTAAGATTGGAGTTCTTATTCTTGAGTCTGTATAGAAGTCCATATCGCCAATTGAGTTCTTGTATTTTAATTTTAGTATGTTCGCCCCATGTAACTCGTGAGTCAAGATGGAACCCAAGGTAACGTACGGAATATGAATGTGGTAAAGGAATATTGTTAAATTACACAATTTCAGGAATGGCTTTTTTCCGCAGTTGGAAATTAACTTGAACGCATTTTGCTTCATTGATTTTTATTCTCCATTTGCCACACCATTGTTTGATTTTTTCGAGGTGATCTTGTAGGTTTTTAGAAGCATTTTTAGGATCGGGATGGGAGGATAGGATAGCTTTGTCGTCCACAAATAGAGCTAAGAGGGTACTTGGATGGGTAGGGATGTCAGCAGTGTACAGGATAGATAGGACAGGTCCAAGCACACTACCTTGAGGAAATTCCGCTTCCACTTGGTGGAAATCGGGGTAATCTGATCCTTGCCGAACCCTAGGCACGAAACGGCTGGAGACTTAAGGATAAGGTAAGTGTTATTAGGAAGTATGAATTTCAATTTAAATAGGAGACCACTGTGTCAGATTCTATCAAATGCTTGGAAAACATCCAAGAAACCTCCTGGACAGTACTCTTTGCATTTAAGGGAAGAGAAAATGTAGTCTACGACGCGAAAAACCTGCTGGACAGTAGAATGCTTACGTCTGTCAGTAAAACTACGCCTACGTTTTTGTCGTCTAGTTAGTACGACTTCTTCGGCATTATGCGTCCGAATGCCGTTAGCATTCCATCGGAAGATAGAAAAGGAATTCTTGGATTGGGAAATCATGGTGTGGGAGTTGAGGGTAATTTTGGTGACTAGGTTGGTCAGAAGGGATATGAGTGGTGTGATGAGGGGGTTAAGTTGTGAGAAGAAGGTGTGAAGATGATTAGATGAGGGCGAAGTCACGCCCGCGATGATAACGCATCACTACTCTTACAGCCCTCTCTTCTTTATGCTGGTAAGTGTGGTGCTGAGCATTCGTTTCCTTATGATTATGGATGATTTTTGTTATAGGCGTTTGGGCTGTCAGGGATAATTTTGGTATCTTGCTGCCTGTTAATGCACGAGTATTTGCCAGGCCCCACTCGCTCAATTCGCTGGAAACACATCGGTCTGAAGTCGTTTAGATTTTTTACAAATATTGGCGGTGGTCGTGTTACTCGACGTACTGCTGAATCTTCTTCTCAGGTGTAAGGAGAACAGGGTTGTGGTCAGAGGAAAGTTCAATTAATGTTTTTACTGAGTGGTGGTAGATAATAAGATTTTTAAATATGAAAAAATCTAGGATATGAGGAAGACGGTTTACATCTGTGGGCCAATAGGTGGGAGAGGACGGACTTAGAGTGGAGAGATTGTGAGAGGAGGTAGCATTATACAGAGCACGGCAACGGGAGTTGGTCGTTCTCGTGCCCCACTGCAGATGTTTCGCATTATAATCACCGCCAGAGAGGAAACGGGAACCTAAGGATTTAAAATGCTCTTGGAATTGGCCTGAGGTGATAGATTGGTGGACACTGAAGTGGATTGGAGCGAGTCTATAGGAGTGGAAGGTATTAAATGATGAGTATGGTAATTGCGAATGAGGAGCGCAGTTCTACCATGAGCTAGTCTGTCTGGGTGGTCAGTTCGGTAAGTTGTATATGGTAGCCTGGTATGTTGAGTTTTTTATTTTTTGTTGTCGTGTTTCAGTAAGTAAGAGTACGTCTATACAGTTGTCTTCTAGAGTTAGTTTGGGTTCGTTCCAGAGGAGGACAGAAAAAGATCTAGGAGAGGAGGAAATCATTTACTGCCAAATGAGGAAGACATATTAGAGACTACCGTTGACAATAGGTTTAGGAAAGGAGTAATGAGGGCGCCAAATTCCGAGAAAAAGGAGTGGAGCATTGATTGGAAATCATTAGATATTGACGGTGGAGGAACATGAGAGATGGCAGGTCGCTCTCCCCTGGGAGGCTGGCATTGAGGAAGAGGTTCTTTTTGTTGGGGCTGGTAGGTTGCCTTTGTATAAGAATAACCAGAGTCCACTTTTCTGGTTGGGGATGGTGGGGGTCTTCGAGCTACAGGTGCTGAGTCCTGCTGTCTGGTGGGCTCGACCCGCTGCTTCAAATCTTTGTAGATCTGGCTGCCTTTATTATTGGCGGGATGGTTTTTTTGGCAAAGGGCGCAGACAGCATGTGTACTGCGAGACTTCTGACAGTCACCTGTGAGATGTGTCCCTCCACATTTGACACGTGGGGCTCCATACTCACAGTATCTTTTAGTATCTGAAGTCGTATTCCTGGCATTTGTGGCACTGAACTATGTCTCTTTGAGGGAGGGGCTTCTTCAGTCGTATTCTGCAATGGCAAAATGAGGTAATAGTAAATCTCGTCTATATTGCTTGAAGGCTCGAGATCCACAGAGAACAATTGCAACGGAGACTTTGTATGACCGTCATTACCAGGCCTGCTTGATGTAATATTAATGGCATTTCTGACCTGGAAGCCAAGTTCAGTGAGCTCCTCTTTGATATAATCAGGAGAGGTTGAGTGGTGGAGGTGACGGATGACGACCCTGACTGCACGCTCTTCCTTTAGTTGGTATGTGTGATGCTGGGCGTTTGTCTCTTTCAGATAGCTCACTATACCTCTGTAGGTGTCTGGGCTATCTGGCATTATTTTGGTGTCATGCTGACGATTGACACAGGTGTATCTCCCGCGGCCGACTCGTTCATCGAGTTGAATGCACATCAAACGAAAATTTTGCACGTTTCTGACAAAAATGGGAGGTGGTCGGGTTATACGTTGGGTGGCGGTTTCCATCTCCTCTCCAGTAATGTTTTGAAGAGGCTGAAAAGGGTTAACTGTTGTAAAGGGTGAAAGGTTTTCATTCCTGTCTGTCATTTTGTTGGCGGGGGGTGTGATGGTCACTCCTTGAGAGGTGCTGGGTCGTGGCTGTGATTGATCTCTTTCCTGTAATGTTGTGCTACTGGCGGAATGCCGCCTCTTATCCTTAGGAAGGGTCATGGGTGTACCACGACGCTTCCCTTTTCTCCCTCAAAATTTGAATTAAAAATGAAAACAAGCTCATATATAAAGTTGGATGAGAATGGAGAAGGGGTTTAAAAAGAGAGAAAAATTCATAAACTACACAATTATGGTTACGAAAAAGTTGATTGTTTGTTATTCGTAGGTGCGAAACTTAATTTTGTAACATTTATATTGTATAAAAATTTAACGAAATGTGCTCATTAAAGTAGATATTTAATAACCTAACTACAAAGATTGAGGTCTTTTCTTATTCTTCCTTCCCGAACATTCCAGAGGCAGTCTCAGGGATCTCATATTTTGCACTCATTACCATCTTAGGTCTGCATGATCAAGTAAAATATAATTAATTTTTTTTTAATAGAACTTTTAGCATTTCAATGAAACATGTAAAATTTGCTTAGCTTACTACTTTTTGAAGGTAGGTAGGATCGGGTTTAGGGGCGATCAACTCTAAGATTATTACGCCCCTACTTTTTGAATTAAACTAATGTAGAAAAATGTAAATGTGAAAATATAACTGTAAGCCTAATGAAAGAAGTATACTTAACAAATAAGGAGTATTTTATTTTTATAGAAGTTAATTTACGCCGTGACTAGTTCAGTATAAAAGCCTATATTAATTTATACTTTTTTCAAGCATATTTCCTCTATAATTTATGAAAATAATTAGTTATTTGAAACAGAGAGTTTATGACCGGAAAGATTTGGTAAAGGTTGATTAAAAACTATTAGAAAAAAAAGAAGTATTTTTATTATTTGCCAACGTTCCGGCTCACATTGTAAGCTATCTTTAGGGTTTGAGGGGCCTCACTACGGCGAAAGGAGTCGTAGTGTCACCTGGATCAAATCTTCATACTGAATGAATTGAAGTCATGGAAATAAAATCTTGGTGAGACAACTTCCCCTCTCGCCTTCATGATAGCCCTGAAAAGGCTTACGATGTGAGCGGGAGATAATAAAAAATACACTTTTTTTTATATTGTTTTTTTTTTATCAATCTTGACAAAACCCCAAATAAATTCTGTACTAATTGGTTATTTGAGTTTTGATGTTAATTTGAAAACGTCTGTCACGCAAAATTAATGTAAGAATTAAACAGATTCCCAATGTTTATTAAAGATGCATATAACTAAGAAGGACTATCACTCATCAGTAATGTATATCAACACTTAACACGGGATTTTACAATTTATGTTTAATCATATTGTACACAAACGCTAATGATTTATGTGGAATTTGCTCTAAACAACTGCGAAATACGCTTTCCACTCACGATAGTTATCTCAGGCTAATCATTAAAACGTAAATAAAAACGAACTTGGCCTTGACAGCAAGACGTGATAAATCTTTTGGTTTTCTTTTTTTTTTTCGTGCTTTCCTAATAAAGAGATTTAATCAACAGTGGCAAGTGAGTTTTATCTATTATTTGGTGATAAGACAAATCAAGATGTTCGCGTGAAATGTTTTTTCTGAAGATGATGTTAATAGACGATAAGAACCCGTTTTGTTAAATTTTTTTCCATTTTAGTCATTATTTTGTAAGTTTCCTTAGCAGTACTTATCTTAAGAGGTTTTTGCCATTACCACTTACTGACCAAGATCTTCATTAGTACCCATGGCATTTAACCAGTTTACCATACTGGATGGAATTAACCACCGTCGAGTCCTGATTCGATAACGAAGTGATAATTATAAAAAAAAAAAAAATAAATAAACCTATAATATAACCTTCTTAAATGGTAATGACGGTATTCCAATATTTGACTAGCCGAATTGTGAGTGTAACATGGTTCTACCATTAGCAAAGTATATAATGATTTGACTGACCTTTAGCTGAAATGAAGTGAAATAGGTACTGATTCGTGCTATGCACAAAATAGGTCCATGGAAAGCTATTTAAAGTCGAAATAAGAAAATATCGCAAGAATTAGCAAGCAAAATATGTTGCTAACTCTCATCTCAAAGAGTAATATTCCAAATACAATAAATAGTGTTCGCTCTCAATAGAAGAAGTTTAATTTAATAATATAAATGAATTGTGCAGCAATGTGGTTGCTTTGAACCCATGAGTCTTTATCAATAAAATACCTTTCGTATTATATACTTTGTATATTTTTTTATAAATATTGTTTTTCTTGTGGTATTTAATCCCACGTAAATTTTAAACTATTAATGAGAGGGAATAGAATATAAAAATATATCTGTCTCAGCCAGGGTTCGAACCTGGATCTCCCGCTAGCCGGGCCGTCGTGCTAATAAGATGCACCACCGAGACTGGATATCAGGAGATCCAGGTTCGAACCCTGGCTGAGACAGATATATTTTTCATTCTATTCCCTTGCATTTATTGTTTAAAAATACTTTGTAATACTATAATAATGACATTTACATAATTCATGATGTAAATTTGTGTTTGGGCAATTATTTGATGTTCATCCTATAAGGTGGTTATGATTAATCAGCGATACCCTCTCTATGCTACTCGAAAGTTAAAGATGCCTGGCTGAGAGAGGGGATGTCATGCTCACGTATCGAATATCCGCGTTGTTACTCGTAGGGACATGTAACTCCTAACATTAGGGAAATACTGAGAAGAATTACTCGTCACTATATGTGAAAAAATACTGAATTTTGTTTGGGGAAAAACCCGCTAAGACAAATACACTTTTCCCTTATAGTGACTGTGTTACATGCAGCCGTAAAATGTAAAACGAAAATTCGTGTTTAAGCAAAATCGGACCAATATGAGTGAGTGATTATTATTAGTGAACCCATATCGATAATATCCAGGCAGCTAAACGTATATCTTAGTCCATAACAATTAATGAGAGGGAATAGAATATAAAAAACTATCTGTCCCAGCCAGGAATCGAACCTGGATCTCCTGCTATCCGGGCCGGCGTGCTTAACCATTACACCACCAGGACGCGTTAGTTGTCTCATTCAATTCCCTCTACACTAGCAAGAGCCTAACCCACGAGAAAGGCGAGAACTTCGTCTTGTACTCGAAGGAGCTGACATTGTCATTCATTTGGTCGACTCTCGTCATTTACTTTATTTAATTTTCTCTTTATAAATATTTTATTTGGTTGTGGTATTTTATCCCACGTAATTTTTAAACAATTAATGAGAGGGAATAGAATTTAAAAAACTATCTGTCTGTCTGTTTTTTTTATATTCTATTCCCTCTCATTAATTGTTTAAAATTTACGTGGGATAAAATACCACAACCAAATAAAATATTTACTTAGTCCATAACGTATCTTATCTTTTCATTTGACCTGTGGAGATTCCCTCTTGATCGTATAAACTTTGGACAGGGAACAAAATTCTAAAAGTTAAGCATCCTCGGGAAAATTTGCCTTCCGAATATTTAGTTTCCCTCAAGAGGGAGGGTGGCAGGCAGGGCTATCCCACTAAGCGCTGTTGGGTACCTGTTGGATCGCGGTTCCGTATTCAAAGCATCATGGCCCCCGCAATTTGCAGAACTTTACTTCCATAATGAATTCACTTAAAGATCACCATCCATAAGATTCCCACTTCCTAGTTGGAACATTCTATTTCACAGTGTTCTTTCCGAAAGGGTCGAATGCATATTTATAATTTGCCCACGAGAAATCATATTCTATGAAAATTAATGGGGTAGATCTAGCAGAACTTAGTTCAACAGAATTATAATGAGCAAGTCATTTGAGTCTGATGGAGATTATATCTCGTCTTACCTTAATAAATGGGAATTATTTATTTTCTCCCCCCCAACAGTAATCTATTTTAGCTTACATGCATTACATTATAAAAAAATGATAAGCAGGAGAAACTATGATGATGAAACTATTATTAATTTTGTAACTTCAATATGACTGCTTTCTGTGACAAAACATTTTTATTCTATGAAAGTTTGCAAATTTTTATTAAAACCAATTTAATCCCAATAATCTTAAATTTATAAAATCATGGTTTATTTATTTCCTAGTAAAACTGTAAAATATAGCTGCTCATGGAAGCTCCCCACAGGGAAATCATCTCTTAAAAGAAATTACTTTTGCAAACTCAATAAATGCTACAAAGAAATGAGAAAATTGCGTCTCTGATAAATGGCTTGCCATCTACTAGATGCTCAAGCATCCTCTAATACTTTTAACTTCTATCCTCCAACCTTTAAGATAATCGTAGTCTTTCTTGACTTTAGTTCTCTTTTGGATTGATTTGTTCAACGGATTTTATTAGAGATTTTGCTCAAGTTTAGAGACTGATTGAATTAACCAGTGAAATATTTGAATTTATAAATGTAGAAAGAAAATCCAAGGCGATTTACCGAATGCTCTTGGAATTTCTTCTAGGCGTTTTTATAACTTAATTACAAACATAATACTGTTCTGAAGTGCAACGTTCAAAATCCTCGAATACCATCTGTTTGCCTGCTTAAATTAAGATTTCCAATGCATCAATAATGTATATAAAACGAAAGTATATGATTAATTTAATCTTAAAAGTCGTAATTAAGATAAATGAATGTTCCTTAGAAGGATAATAATAATACTGATGATTATAATAGGACAATCTTATAGAAAGAGCTGGAGGTGGGCCCTTAACTTTCGTTGTTTTATTGTTAAAAATGTACAAATGGAGAATTTTTGACCGAGAACATTATTAGTAGAGAATTTCTTGGGGTTCGGTCAAGGTGATTCAAGAAATACAATTTAAAAAATCTGACGATGTTTCGGCTTATATGAGCCATGTTCAGGGCTATCATGATGACGAGAGGGGCATGTTGTCACCTGGAATCAAATCATCATGACTGGATATTTGATTCAGATGGCAGCGCGTCCCTTCTCGCCTTCATGATAGCCCTGAAGATGGATTACAAAGTAAGCAAAAACGTCTGAAGATAATAAAAATAAATTTCTTTAAATCGCGTTTTTGTTGGATCAACCTTGACCGAAACCCAACAAATTATCTACTAAATGTTAAATACGGTCTTTATCGTTGTCAGGATAACTCCTCAACCAGTAGAGAGCGCGAAACCTTTAGTACTATAGTTTGGTGGATAGAGAGAGATAAAACTCATCCAGAGATTGAGTAGATGTGATGGGAGTATGGGAGATTGTATTGACAAGAAGTACTCAATGGAGATTCTCGGACAAGAGACTAATCAAGGATTCATTCAGGACCTCCTGCCCGTAGTTAGGTTGCTATATCCCCTCCCAACTCCTTGGTAAATATAAAAGGGAGAGATATGACCCAGAATCCCCTACACTTCGGACTAACTGGAGTAACTCTTGGAAATCTTTACTCAGATAAAATGTTTTTATTTACTACAAATGTGAGAAATTCCTACTTTCTTTTTTTCCCCTCTAAGTCTTTCGTAAAAATGATAAGACACCTAAATAGAATAAATTAAATGTTTACAATTATGAAGTTCTGTAACTTTTTAAGGCATAATAACCTAGACGTTGATCGCCTAACAAACGCATATCTATCTATAACATTGTCAAAATAATAATATGGAGATAACAGAATTTAAAATTCTGGGCTTCCTCTAAGCCCACTTCCTACTTATCTGGCTTAACCTATTTACAAGGCAAACAAAGGTGAATAATGAAGCTTATTTAGTTTGGTTATTTACGTTTCGAAAGAGTGGCCCACACAATCTTTCTAGTTACATTCCTAGGTATTTTCATTATTTTTCATAGAAATTGCGTTCAACATAAATGTTCATTTATGTAATTTGTAACACTAATAATAGAAAATATTTTTAATTTTGTTTATTTCCCATAGAATTCTTCCCTTTTGGTCAATTTTAGCAGCAAAACACAACAATATGATGGTTGAAATTTGTATATATA
>KZ807007.1:506320-557051 GCA_000696205.2 Oncopeltus fasciatus
TACCTGAAACATTTAGATGTAGGGAAGAAAAATTTTCTCCAACTGAATTCTGCACTACACATGTATAATTTCCTTGATCTTTACGGAAAGCAATAAATCTGTTAAAAGAAATTATCACATTAATTAATATTATATATCATATTTTTATTTAACAATTTTTCAGAACATATGTAACAGGACAATATATATATATATATATAACCTAACAACTACCATTTATGATGTCTAGTAGAGAGAGTTAAAGAAAATTTGAAACAATTAAAAAAAAAATAGGTATCAATCCTCTCATGTTGATAACAGATAAGGTTTCAGTTATGGTTAATAGTTTTAAAATCTACACAGCTACACAAAACTTTGTCGTTGGGGTATTCTCGAAAGACTAAGCTTGTCTCTCAATCTCTGAATGGAAGAGGATCCCTCTATCAGTAGGAAACAACTGTAAGCAAATATTTTCAGCCATTTAGTGTTAAAGATCGCTTTAAGAAGGAGCTGAACGGAAAAGCTGAAGCAGAATTATTAGAGTTGGACACAAGCAAGAGTGAATGGCTTCCCTTACAAATGTAATGGGGAAATGAAAAGAGAGTTACAAAGGCTTGCTCGCCTTAGGCAGATCAGTAGGATCAAGATGGCTACTCGCTACCTAATGTACTAATTAGACCAGTTTTTTTTTTTCTGTGTTAGCCTCCCTTGCAACTACTTAGGGTCATTGGAGGGAGGGGCTATCTACAGGTTGCCACCCCATTCTAAGCACCCATGGCTCAGGACAAGCTTCCATATATAAATAAAAGATTGACCTGGGTGGGATTTGAACCCGCGGCGTCAGGATTGCGAGACCTGTACGGATCCCCTGAGCTAGCCTGGCGCCCCAATTAGACCAGTTAGGAGTAAGAAAGGTTCATGAGGGCCTCTCAACCCTTGTATATTTGATTTATTACCCAATATTAACTTTTCCTAAAACTTTTTAAAGCAAAAATTTGTTGATTAATTCAATTTTACATTTATTACAATTCATATTTTTTTTCCAAACACTGATTATATAAATAAATAAAAAGCGGGCTTGTTTATATTTTTTTCTATCAGAAAATGTACTCAAAAGAAAATTGAAACAAAATATGTCTAGTTTAAGATCTTGTACCATTTTAAATATCTTTGGAAACTAAATAGTGATAACTAATCGGACAAACTAATGATTGAGACCGAACATAAACTTTTAAACGACAAGTATGTACAGTTAAAACATTTATGTAAATGTCGCAGTCGTGAGCTTGTATTGTATGTGTAAAAAGTAAGATAATAATTTAACTGGAAATTTTACTCTAGTCAGAGAAATCATTTTAAGAACAATTTACGGCCCGAAAATAAAATAAGATTTTAATTGTCTCAGATAAAATTCATAAAAACCCTGGGTTATCTTAATCATGTTCAGACACTTCTTGGATAAAAGATGGGAGAAAGCTGCCTTGAAGGATAAGAGTATAGGAAGGCAATTTTTGAATTGATGGTTCCTGCGGCTGAAAAGAGGATTCTCGAAAGAAGAATAGCGCACCGAAAGAAGAAGAGTCAAACAGTTCAAGAGAATGGAGAACTTTTGGAGGAATAATAAAGAAACTTTGACTGGATATTCGTGTGGTACTTGAAGTTATATCCGCTGGGAAGGAAGACCATGATATTCACAATTATTCTATTTCACCTTTTTCCAAATCCCCATCTCTCTTGGCTTATTTTTCACTTTCAGTTTTTTTGCATGTGTATGAGTGTGTAAATTGAAAGTGAAATAAATTGCTTTAATTTATAAAACATCATTTCTTAGTTGATTTAATATAGCTGAAAGAAAGCTGAGGGATGTAGTTGTCTTGGTTTAATTTGAAAAATGATTTTGTTATTATTGGAGATTGCTCTAAGTTACTAAGTTATAGAGACTATCTCTACCACCTTACTACCTGTCACCGGAGAGGCTCATGTTGGTCAATTATGCGGAAGTTGAATCCGCAAAGCTTGGCTTGGGAGTAAAACGCTGCGCAAGTGCCCTATTCAAGTTAATGCTGGAAAAATAAGGGGGGCCTTGGCGACATATTTGAGCAATTTAAATGGAGATTTGCTCCATTATGGAGGGGGCCAGCCAAGAGTTCACTATCCGGAGGTCGACCAAACATACGAATGGGGGATTCCAATTCGTTGTTTGAAAGCCAATTGGAACTGTTCCTGAAACAGGAGCGGGCCCAGTGCTTAAATAAATCCCCTGAGAATCCTAGCAGAAGGCGTACTTTAATTTAGGGTTCATTCTTAGAAAAATGATTTCACTGGAGTACTCTCACTCGAGCACTCTTTCAATCCATAATTGTCGTTTAGATTGGAATGAATAAATTACTTTCAAAAATTTTACATAGGAAGAGATAAAATATCAGAAGAATATTGTGAATAAATGTTTTGAACTGAAACCTTTGAAATAAGAAACAAAGTTAAAAGTATAAAACATTAATCTCACTCTTTCTCTCCCTCTCTGTCTATATACATACACACACATACATATACACACAGTGGGCTTCATTATTAATTCAATCCAGTGTAAGATCAATAGAAACTGTAAAATAGAAAGTGTAAATTTAAAAATAAATAAACAAACATGATTATATTAATTTTGAAGTATAATTAGCCTAAACTGTGGTAGAATTTTCCTTGCAAGAACCCTGCTATAACTGTAATCGCTTCGACGGTTACATAAATAAGCACACAAGAAAAACAAAAACGAATACACACATACCTAATTATATACGTGAACATAATAAGATGAAACCATATTTTTTCCAGCAGGTAGAATTGGAGATATACCAACGATGTGTTCATGCTTTGTCGCTACATTACTTTAGAATTAAAAAAAAAAAAAAAATTCTCGTCTCTTACACAATTAGTCATTAGTTGGACTATCCATTATTTACATAAATTAACATAAAATTAATTAATATCTTTATTGTACTTCAGAAAATCTAAAAATTAAGAGTGGATACGTCTAAAATTTAAATTTTATTGAAAGATATTTTAAGGTATTTTCTCCATAAAGTAAATATGGTTTGCTGTATTTATATATACATACATCAAACTAGAATGAAGTAATTTACTCAGCATCTAATCTAATCAGTCATTAAAATTACTATGATTTTTTTCCTGATTCATGATGGTAAATAACTTCACCAGAACTATATGATATAAATAAACCACTAAAAGTCCATGTGTATGTATATATATATATATATAGTGTAGTTGTGGTAAAAAGATCTATGTTATTGCATGTGGGCTGTTGGGCTAAGAATTCTGCACTCTGCACTTACCGCAAATTGTGATAGTCCTCGTACTACCACGCCTTGCAAGTACTAGCCCTATAACAGGTCTCGAACTCGCCCAGGGACCCTGCTTGGGATTCTTGCGGTCTACAGGTATGGGTATACTGTCGAGATAACTTGGTGTCGCCTTGGAACCTGATACTCGTTCTGGCTGACCAACACTTGGTCCTCGGCCCGACACTGTATATTGCCTTACTGCCCCCCCTCAGTTCTACCTCATAACTTTCACTTAATTTTTACTTGGCTCTTTTGAGAAATATCTGTTTTCAGTTTCATTCTTTCTTTATCATCTTCTTTCTGTTGTGAAAAAGTACCTCCTGTTAGAACTGTAGCTACGATATTATACTCTCTATTCAGTCTAGTTGCCCGCGTTATTCAGAATCTCACATCTCAAGAACCCTCTTTCATCCATGGTCCAAAGTACTGGTAAAATCTAGGAACTTTGTATTTTGAAAGAATTGTCTTTCCCCAATTTATTTATAAACTAAAAAAAGAAATAGTTTGTTGAGGCCAATTCTTTTTTAAAATGTTTCTTCAGAAATTTTTGGAACCATATGTATTATCGAATACGTGTGCCAGAATATCACTGAAGAATATGCTCATTAATTTTAGTTGCTAACCAGATGTATGTATTAATCAGAAGAATAACTATTTTGGTGATGGGTTTTTCATAGCGTTCTATTAAAATGCTATGGAAAACCCTGTTGAAGCTAGCAAGTCAACAACAGTAGTTATTGTGAAATTACAAAACTAGTATGTATATAATATATGTATGTGTGTGTGTGTGTGTGTATGCACACACATATATGCCTATATGTATATATATAAATGTAAAACCAAAGTGAGATCGTTATTAAGAAAAATTAAGTAAATACGTATGTGGGTTTATCGTAGGTATAGGTTCATAGATGCAGCAATTAGTTGTTTAAAAAATATTTTTTGACATATTGCTTAAAATGTAAAAAATAAAAATAAAAAAATAAGGAGAATTCGTTACTGTGCGAAATTAAAAAAAAAAAAAAAAAAAAAAAAAATGGAACGAGGGATACTTGTGGGGTCAAATTTGAATACGAAATGTCTTATCGTTGTAGCGAGATTACTACAATAAAACACAAATTTGTCTATTAATAAATGATACATTCAATATGTGTAGAGGATTAAATAACAAAGAAAACTCAAATAAAAATATTCTTTAATTCTTTCTCCTCAAATATAATCCGGTGATCTCTTAAAAGAAAGCAAAAACAAACAAAAACATAAAACTTACAGGATACCATTAATGCTCTCCAAACTGTCTGCTTAGGCTAAGATTGAAATAGCTAAGATTGAAGCAGCTGAAGAATTAGCTTACGGTTCTGAATAAATTGCTAATAAATCTTAGCTTTTCTGGTAAATTGACTTTGAGGGCACTGCCGAGGGATAACTCATCCTGGCAAATGCTATGGAAGGCTATGGACAGGTGGTGAGTTTTGATTAGGTAATCATGCCTTCCCTCGAAAATCGTTCGAAGGAAAAATATTTGGCCAATCGTAGTTCTTCCTCTTGTAAATTTACATTGATTTTGATTTCTACAAAATATGTAAGTCAATGAAACAATATTGTAGACGTATTACTTTTGAGCTAATTTACGGCATCAATAATTAATATCCTCCTCAACAGGAGATAGATGTTTGTACACTCTCTATCGTAAGCCACTTCTCCTATTGAATGTGGGCTGAAGAGCACCACAAAACGGGTCATCAGAACAACGCCCCTACAAGGAACTACTTCTACATCCTTTTCTTGCAGATATCTGGGAAAGCCGCTTCAGATCTTCTTCTTCTTTCATTGATGTTCTCGAAAAATTCCAGTACTTCTTAGAATTTTCCGATTCGTCCCTATTTCCTTGTCCCTTCTCCTTTTGGTGGAGATGTCCCCCATCTCTTTCCTTTTGTAATCCTCCACAGCCCAACGTGTCTCCTTCTTCAACAATGCCTTGTACGGTACGCTCTTAGCATTATTAGCTGCTTTATTCTCGAAATTGAACCGCAGGAGTTCGTTTTTTTTTCGTCGGCCCTAAGGCAGTAACAGTAGTTTTCTACTATTTGTTTGCAGTAACAGAGGATTTCAACTTGGCCATGTTAATATTTTTACCATGTATTACAGCTCACTGATATATTTTTTGATGTTTGGTTCTTCTATTTTTCTAAGTTTATAGAGTTACTCTAAGATGATTTTAGTTGGGGTTCGGTCAAGGTAGATCCAAAAAACACAAATTTAAAAAAAATTATTTTTTAATAAAGGATTATCTGCCTACGTTTCGGCTTACATTGTAAGCCATCTTCATTATTAATTAACCTTGACCGAACCCCAACTAAAATCATCTTAGAATAATATCTACGGTCAACAAACTCTCCTTTTTATAGAGTTACGTTTTTCAATCTGACATCCAGTCCTTTTTAAAGAAATCTTAGTATTAAGAGATTAATGAATAGAAAGTTACAGGATTTCACATTGGCACTTAGAAATTTTCTCACTTTTGGAGACTGGACTTGCACCTCTTTTCGACTAGAGGATGACCAATGTTAATTATTATTGGGTTCAATTAGGAGTTGTGTTGCTTTTTTGAATATCTTCATGGGTAATAAATATGCCTTCAAGGACGATGTCACGAGTTCGTGGGATGTAATAAGTAAACCTTGTAGACCTCCTCTGTTCCAATTTCACTGTTACGTTATCCTTCTTCTGTGGCAGCATGGATACTTAGCAGTTATAAAACTATCTGCGGGTTTTGAGCGCCCAGCTATCGGGGGCTGACTTGCTTGAATCAAATAACCAATTTCTGAATTGTCTTCTAAGAAGAAATCACACTCTCTTCATTATAGGATTCGCCCCAGCAGTAGTAGACAGTTTGACGCCTTTCCTCATAACAATCTTGACATATCCAATTGATCTTCTTGATAGCAGCTGCGTGTACAATAAGTGGTCTATTTGGTTGCTGAGCGACCTGACGACGTTTTCCGGGTCTGTGCTATGAAATAGTTCTTCAATATCAGAGATTAAAAGCCCTATAAGGATTGCTGGGCGGTTTACAAGGATGACAACGTTATCCGAGGCCAATTTAGGTTTCAGGTAGGGAGGCTTCTGAACACTCCTGCCCCGTGGTGGAGCACCACCTTCCAAACTTAAAGGTATGTTTTTCTTGAACTGTAGGTCGCTGATTAGAATTTTAATTTTCTACCTTGCATATGCGTCGGCCATTTCTCTACCCGCAATCATCGAACAAACCTCACTCTGGAAATCAACGTACGTATACTGTGATATCAAACTGAAATCGTAAGTTTATGACTATTCCTAATATAAACAAACCCTTTTGTCTAAAACAAACTATTCCAATGTCCATTAGCCCAAGAAATAAATTTATTTTTCACCGTACTACGTTTTCCCAAACATTCACTTCTCAGTTGACTAATATAATGTTACATCACTTAATAAATGTTTAGATATTTTTTTTTATAATTAACTTAATGAATTAAAAATGAATTTAAAATATATACATCTCCTATAATTAATATCGAAATCTCTTTGTTGATAAGTGTCCCTAATCCTCTTTTTTGAAATTTTTTTATCAATTAGGTATTTTTTTTAATAATGAGACAAATATAAAATGTTTGACTGATAACAGTAACTGATTGTATAAATATTTGTATACTTGTCGCGTAGCTACACAAGGACCTGTCAAGCTTACGGTTATTATATAATTGGAGATTTGATTGTAAATAAATAACTGAAAAATAATAAGATAATATATAATTTATATCTAAAACAAGATAACTGAAGTTTTGTAGTTCAATATTTATATTACAAAAAAGTTATAGCAAATAGATTTTGTTGTTTACGAGACATTTCGTGTATGGTGTACGGTTGTGAAACATTTTTTAAATTGAAATTCTCGGATGTTAAGCTTCTTAAAACGTAACAAAATTCGAATTTCGAAGCCGGATTTTGATTTAGATTTTTCATGTCGATTACAATAGTTTTTATTCTTGTAGAATGAGAAATACAAAGTATAAAAGTTCACTGCACTCGAGGAAAAATTGAACAGAAACGGCATCAATTTACGGCTTAATTATGATTAAATTGGATGTATTAGTTTCGACAACGTGCCTAATTTCAAAAGAGGTGGATTTAAGGATTAAAAATTTAAAATATCTCTAACAAACAAATGTTAAGACTCACTAATATGGGGTTGGAGCGAATAATTATGAATAATAGCCCTGAAGATGACTTAAAATGTAAGCCGAAACGTCCGCAGATGATTAAAAAATACACATTTTTTTTGGAATTGTATTTTTTTTTTGGATCAACCTTGACTGAACCCTAACAAAAAACATCTATTAATAATCTCTACGGCCAAAAACTCTCCATATGAACTTTTATTCACACTGCCTGTTATTTTTTTTATTCAAAGCAAACTTACTGTAGAAACATTTTGAATATTGCTTAAAAACGTAATTGAATAACATGATAGCATGTGAAATTAAGTATTTCACCTTCTTATGATGCAAGAGATGAACTAAGGAATGGTTTTCGTTGCTGTTTTAGTTTATTTTTATATATTAAATTATGATTCCTTATGAACTTTCAATTGAGACTCTATTATAACTAAATGGGTGTGTGTGTAAGCTAATAATTTACATTGAGCTGCAAAATAAAATTCGTGACTTTACACCCTTTTTTGATATATTTATTTTCTTATCTTTTTAATCATTATTATTATTATTATCTATTAAAGATTTTCCATTGTAAATAAATAAAATTGTGATTTCAAATTAAGAAGTTTAGGGGGTTAAAATCTTGTAAGCTTTTTTTGTAAAAATGATTTTATAATAAATACATAATTGGTATTGGTAAAGTGACTTAGGCCAAAGAGAAATGTCGGTTTTTTAACGCTGATATAACAGTAACAGGTTAGTGTAGTCAGATCAGGAAATGAGAAGGTCGTCTTCAAACTCGAATTGGCAATGACCAAGGTTATTGTTGTTGATGCTGCGTTTGAATTACAGGACAACTCTTTCCGCATCTTCAAATAGTACAATTACGTAATGGGTGTGTGATCTCGCACATTTCAAACGGCCTTACGAGTTATTCCATTCATTCCTTTTTATCATTTTATCTCTCAGTTTAGACGAGACTACACGTTACATGAAATTGTTCTGTGTTTGAAAAATTCATCCAATAATTTTTGCCTATTTCCTTCATTTAGATTGAGATATCTTTTTTTTGTTACTGGATGGCAAGAGTAATCTCTGAGAGAGAGAGAGAGAGAGAGAGAGAGAGAGAGAGAGAGAGGGAGAGTGAGAGAAATAGCATGNGAGGGAAACTGAGAGAGAGAGAGAGAAAGAGAGAGAGAGAGAGAGAGAGAGAAGGAGAGAGAGAGAGAGAGAGAGAAAGAGAGTGAGAGAGTTTTTTTGTGATGAAAATGTTTTCTTCCTATCTAAAACAGATAAAGGTTTTACCAACTGTGGCGATCCAAGGACTCTTTTATTGCCTGTTAATATTAATGAGTATTAAAATCTAAATATCTCTATGTATTTCCAAATTTTAACAGTATATGATTGAATCAATAAAAATAACTTCAGCAAAATAGCTGTAATGAATACTAAATTTGTTCTTTTTTTCATTTCATTTCATTCTTCCTTTTTTTTTTTTTTTTTTTCATTATTGGCCAATATTTGATAAGTTGTTAATACGTTAACTTCAAATTGATAACTCTTAAACAATTTTAAAACTATTTTATTTATCGAATATTTTTTAAAAATCAAATCTTTGATTGACAAATAATTATCATATGTGATTCTAAGACAAAACTAAACTTTAATTAAAAAGTTTAAATAAAAGTTGAAGATCTGTAAGGAAAACCTATTGACCAAATCATTATTTCCTTTCACGCTCAAATTACAATGAAAATTACATATATAAAAGAGAACAGAAAATCGCTCTAAATTATTCGAAAATAGTATATTTTTTGAAATAAAATAAATATATTTGGTGGTAAAATGTCAAGATTTGTGAAGAGAGGATTGTTGGGAATTCAGTCATGATAGTTGTTTAATATCTTAACAAGGCCTAAATTTCAGGCCTTCATCAGGGCTGAATATGAAAAAGAAACACACATATAATATAGAAACATGTCTATATGCCATCACCTAACAATGAAAAATTAAAAACTTAAAACTGTGTTTAATCGACTATATATAATGGATACTGAACATATTGGAAAAAAAAATTATTAAAATTTTAATTTATAAATATTTTGTTTGGTTGTGGTTTTTATCCCACATTCCTCAGTTTTGCNTAAATTAAAATTTAATAAAGTAAATGACGAGAGTCGACAAAATGTATGACAATTTCAGCTACTTCGAGATTAAGACGAAGTTCTCGTCTTTCTCGTAAGTTAGGCTCTCGCTAATGTAGAGGGAATTGAATGAGATAACTAGCTAGTCCTTGTGGTGTAATGGATTTAGCATACCGGCCCGGATAGCAGGAGGTCCAGGTTCGATTCCTGGCAAGGACAGATAGATTTTTTTATTCTGTTCCCTCTCATTAATTGATTAAAATTTTAAGTGTAATATAGATTATCATAAATAGATAGTTTCTATATTAGTTTGTATGTTTCTTTTTCATATTCAGCTCTAATGAAGGTTTGAAATTCAGGCCTAAACGTTGGCTAAAATAGAAACTTAGTTGGTTACGAATTTTCAAAAATCCTCTCTTCATAAAGTAAAGATATTTACAAATTTCAAATATATCAGTTTTCAATGTTGTCCACTTTAATATTGTCGAATAGTAGTCTGTTAAATAAGTAGCAAAACATGGTTATTACATACCTTTTGGCTCTCATTTAGAAGGAGTTGGAGAAGCATTTAGTTGGAGGATAGTGGAGGTGAGATCAGAAAGATACTTGGAATGGAATGGTTTCTCGCCTCCTCTACAGGGCTATGAGATCTCTACCAGTTAGGGTTTTTCAAGTGTGGAAGTGCTCATCAAGTTTTCGCTTGAGAGAAGAAACCATAGCCGATACTGAACATCCCCCCTGGAAACGAGGAGTAATATCTCTGATGTGAGCTTCAATTTCTGTGGGAAGATATTGAGCGTTGACTTTTCAAATCTAGTGTCATGAGCTGTCGGGGCATAGTTAAAGAATAATACCGCCAATTTAAACCTTGATTTAGAAAGAGGGGAATGAAGCGGACGTGGTGAGGTAAATAAGTCGCT
Organism: Oncopeltus fasciatus; assembly: GCA_000696205.2. Lineage (NCBI taxonomy): Eukaryota > Metazoa > Arthropoda > Insecta > Hemiptera > Lygaeidae > Oncopeltus > Oncopeltus fasciatus. The sequence continues at coordinate 516,916 of KZ807007.1, forward strand.
GTAGTTTTAAATGGAATGAATTCTACAGGAATGGCTAACAACCCAGAGTAGAGAGGAATGACGAGAAGATTTACTATAGACAGAAAAATACTCTAGTGAAGAATTTGGTTGTAGACGAAAAGAGTGAGCCTGGGAGCGATACATCCGTAGAACATAAAGACGGAGTATAAAAAAGTTGGGAAGTGCAAGGATAAACTTCCAGCAAGGGTAGACACCCTTGAATCTTCTATCGACAAAAAGGAATGGGTTGAGCCCTTCACGAAACTCGTAAAGGGTGGAATCCTTAAGGCATTTGCTACTTCCTGCGGAGGGAATGAGATATAGGTGACAGAGCTGGAGGTAGTCTTCGAGATCACTCATGTAGTGAGTTACGATGGTTCTTCAGAAAATGGTGGAGATACCTTGTTGAGCATCTTAATGGTCATTATCAATAGAATACTCCTAGGAGCGAGTTAACCTCTTAGCATATGAACAAAGAGAGAGATATTTATCATTAATATTTAATAGGGGTGACTGGAGGAGATGGAATATTTACAGAAGAATCTACGTCCAGAACGCAGTATACCGGGTCATTTGCCTGGTTTACTGCTTACTGTTACTGAATGATATTTTCGTACTCCGCCGTAATGGAAAAGTGAGGAAAAAAACATCGCCGCCTCATTTGGCTTTTATAAATTTGGAGAAAGCTTAGAGCAGTGTCACCCGAAAGCGTCATTGGAAAGCACTAGCTTATTACTGACTTTGATTAAAATTTACCTGGAATAAGTTGTGGATGCTGAGAAAAATTCGAAGAGGACTATGCGCCGATGCCAATTAGCTGATGTTTTGCAGATAATCTGGTTGTATTTGATCTTACCATTGAAAACTGCGCTCGATAGTTGAGGATTTAAAGAAAAGGAGAATAGCAAATGGGGTTTCCGGTTAAATTTAAACAAAAATATTTTTTGCCTGTAAGGATCAATCGCTGAAGGAGCAAACGGTCCTTTCTTTGATGGATGGAAAGTTGTGCAGAAGAGTAAAGTTATTCAACTATCTGGGCTGATTTCTTCACGCTAAGTTCATTTTCTGAGGCTGCTATTTTGATGAGCAGGTGTGGAAATTAGTAAGGATAATTCCCCTGGTCTTAAGGATATCACAGCCGTATTTCTACTTGCCGAATATTCGACAGCCAGAATGTATACAAACGACTCAGGGTCATGGTGTGTGAATCAGTGCAACTACCTAATTACGTAGGTCATTGTGATGAATTACTGGAGGAAGTATTGTGCGGGATCATGTCGGATATAGATGGGTTACGCTTCGGAAAAGTAACTAATTTTACTTGAGCTTTAAGAGGTCCTGCAATTACACTTCTGAAATTAATAAGTTACAAAATATTTTATCAATTTATTTTCAAAATTTTAAAGGTCTCTCAAAAGGCTTGGTGAAATAAGAGGGATTTTGATATTACATTTAATTGGTGATTTCCTTTCGACTACTTGGGAATGGTTATGATTTAAATCTCGTGCCCATTTTCAAAAGTAACGTAAAGAGGTTTGAGTCACTTGTTGAAGGCTTTCAATCACAGACATTGAACCTGTAGATCAAGGAAGGATATGACATGTTCCAGAAACTTGGCAGAGGTGTTTTCGATGAACTAATTTATCTCAAGGATTCCAAGATCTCTCTGGGTCTGGGATATTCTCATAAATAAAAGTGCTTCTACAGCTCTCAATACGGAGGACTTTGCCTTCAAACCATTGCTCAGGATTCAGAATATGAAGTAAACTAATCAGCCAAAATAGGTATAGAAAATATTTGATATCTGTGGACAATCAACGCATATTTATTCTCAAAAATAACTTTTTAAGCAACAAATAAGTTTTATTCATAGTCTTACATGATAATTTTCAGACACATTAGCGGTTTTTAGTATAACATTTTGCACAAAATCTGTAAATAAAATTTTGAAACATTTTATAAAATTAGCCATATATAATATAATTTTATATCAATGAATAGTTAATGCGAGGGAATAGAATAAAAATCTATCTATCTATCCCAGCCAGGACTCGAACCTGGATCTTCTGCTTTTCAGGCCGGTTTGCTAACCATTGTACCACCGGAAGTGCTAGATAACTTTTTAAATTCCCAACCCACTAGCAAGAGTCTAACCTACGAGAAAGACGAATACATTGTCCTATGCTCGAAGGAGCTGAAATTGTCTAGCTATTTATCGAACCTTCATTATTAACTTTTTATTTTCATTTATAAATATTAATTTAATTAAAGATCCTATCTGTCCCATTTAGGACTCGAACCTGGATCTCCTGCTTTCCGGGCCGGTATTCTAACCATTGCACCACCGGGAGAGCTAAATAACTTATTAAATTTACGTGGCATAATTGACCACAACTAAATTAATTTTTATAAATGAATAGCTTCCAGATTTTTAGGCTAATAATTGATTGAATTAAAAATTTTCTAAGAGATAGGTCGTTGGTCTGAGACAGACTATTTATAACTTAGAATTAGCTCATATTCAATTTCGCTCACAAGAAGTGAAAAACAAACTGATTTGAAGTGCCTCTTTTTTATGTTGATATCAGTTCATCATGTAAAAAGAATTTAATTATTCATGATCAATCGAGTCCAAAGGATGATCAAGATAAATATTTGTTTTGTTATAAATTCAGGGGCTCTTGTGACAATTTTTTTTAAATATATATTTTTTCTATTACATATTTTTACGAATAAACACAACACAAGTTGTAGTTTCTCAATCAGCATTCGTATAATTATTTCTACATATAAAAAAAAATGACTTGTTTATTAAACTGAACATAATAAATCATTATGCAAAACTAATTTTACATTATGACATATATAATTTACTATGCGAAAATTATACTTTATACCCAATTATACTCAATACTTAATTACACTCAAAACAATCCATTTATTTAGTTCAAAATCTTCCATCAATAAAAATACATGTAATGGAAGTAATTATAACAGACAATTTTTTTTAAATAAGTAGGGAAAAATATTGGACATGAAACATAAAAGATTTTCAAGGATCAAGGATGGGTCCGCACATGACCCAGTAACTTGGTAGAGGTGTTTTTGAAACTAATTTATCTCAAGGATTCCAAGCTCTCTCCAGGTCTAGGACATTCTCATAAAGAAAATCCCTGAAAATTCTGATTAAGCACAAAAGTCAGGATTACCTCAAAAGTGGCCGAAGAAATTGAGAAATTTCTAGCAAAGAATAAAGTAGTGTGAAGCATATATACTATTGAGTTAGCTTCATAATAATGAGTCTCATCCAAGAGGGTTAACAGCCAATATGTACACACCTAAATATTTGTTTGCCTGGTTCTCAGGAGTTCAGTTCATTGGAGAGTTGAGGTTAAGTGCAGGTAGTGTTTTGGTCGGTTTTAATTTAAATGTAACCCACAAAGAGTAAAATTATGGGCCTCTGTCTTGACTGGGTTCTAAAATCCGGATTACCAGATTACTTCTTCGCTGAAGGGAGCCTGTTATTATCCAATCGCAGAAATCGCATCCTTTTCCTAACACAAGGAGGGTATTATATGCAAATTTCGCCAGTATCAGTGATTGGGATTCAGGCATCTCTCAGCAGCAAAAGTAATAGAGAAGTTGGTTGAGGATGGACCAGTTCGACAATAATGTTCTTTTTTTTTTTTTTTTTTTTTTTTTTTTTTTTTTTTTTTTTTTTTTTTTTTTTTTTTNAAAATAAAATTGAACATGTAAGTTTAAAAAAAAAAAAAAAAAAAAATCAAGATTTACATCTTATTAACTTTTCAATATCACATTTACAAAAAAAACAAAAAAACCCAAACGCAGGAGCTTTAGAATATAAGGAATTGTCCATGCTTTATAAAAGATGGCTTGTGGACAAATAAGAGTAAATGCAAAAATTTAACTTAAAAGCTGGCGAGAACAATTAGCGTAAAATATATAATTACTAAGCCTTAGACTCACCGAGAAGGAAGAGTGGGGGAAGCGCTAACTTTTCGAAATTTAAATTTCTTCCTTACAAAGCGTTTTGTTTTAAACATTTTTTCATTACACTAATTTTTTCACTACACTAATGACAATTATGATATAACCATTTTAAATTTTGGTCCTCCATTAACTCCCTTCCCTCCACCTCTACTGATTTCAGCCAATAACTGGCACCTCCAACCGAATGTAAAAAGAACTTAATTGCATTAAGCTACCAAATAAGTTCAAATAAGAAGCTTAAAAAAGTTGCAGACACTAGAGAGTGTACAGATGCACTCACTACACCCCCCCCACACACATATATGTGTATATGTGTACACATATATGTACATATATACATACAAATATATATATGTGTGTGTGACATATAAACATATAATTTTGAACTGGGCATATAGATTTAGCCCCTCCAATGCAGGATCTGTGGAGATCAGCAAATATTTTCAATCGTGTCAAAGTACTATTGTAAATAGCTTTTTTTCAAGCTTTTATTCTATTTAACCAGGGATAGTTGCCTGGAACGTGGTCTCTGAAACCTAATGTGTGTATGACACAAACACACACACACACACACACATCTATATATATCCAGACAATAATCTTTATACGGTCTTATATCTGAGACAGGAACCAACCCTCACGGAGTGATCCCCAAGTACGAGAGAAATGAGGCAACTGAAGAATCACGTGGTATGCATATAGATTGAATTTTGAAGAGGAGTCCTTTGTGCTGGCCTCTTTATAATGAAGTGTTTTCTCTCAAAACCTCTCATCATATCCTCCTTGACCTGCTGCAAGTGTATAGCAGCAGAACCTCCAGACCTGAAGCCATACTGATGTGAGAGCAGAGTTCCAAATACATAATAATAGAGATGAAGGTGAAAAGTCCTCGGAAATATCATTAAATCATTTAAAAGCAAACATGGGTCTGTTATTCGATCACTGACCTTTAGATTTTACTGGCTTGTGAAAGAATACGTCAGTTGCACTCTCCCATACAGTAGAACCAGAGGAGGCAAGCATCGGAAGGTCATCCCCTGGTGACTTCCAATGAGGAAGGCGTTGAATAGGAGCTTCTACTTCTGTCAGAGTTATAAAGGTTGTGGGAGGAATTTGAAAAAAATTTATTTTGACGGTAAATATCAATTTCATAAAATTAAGGGTTAATTTTGAAATTATTACATTTAATTATGTTATTTATTTGAGAGAATCATCTATTAATTGATTTTCGTACGGAAGATAAGTATTTGTTATCAGTTTTTTCCAGAATTCTGCTGTCCATAGTTAAAGGTGTGTAGCCGGGACGGAACTGGGTGGAGCTATTGCCATTGCCGGCGTTTTCATTGTTTAAGGGCCCTCTCTCAGATGGACGTGAGTCCTGTAGCCTCTATTAAGGGCGAAACGAGCTTTGCTTTTACGATAGCAACATTCCTTCAACGAGTCGGAATGCCACATTACACAGGAGTCGGAGAAGCTCGCAAGCTAACAATAATCTGTAGCAATGTGGGGTTGTATTGTATCGTGTTTGCCATTTTTCCCAAGCGGTTTGACTTCGACAACACTGTGTTCGAGTGTATTGTCGTATTAGAAATAGTCTCAACACCTGTTTTATAAGCTTAAACACTGATTAGTTATTAATTGAGGTCTTGTCATGGTCAATTAGTCTAGAGGCGCTGTCGATTATGTATTTTCAGCTTTGCCTATGGACATTAGCTTCATCCAAAAACTTAGATGAACGTCCATAAAACCAGTCTAAAACTTGAGTTAGATTCAAAGTTTATTTTTGTGTTTTTTAATTTCAATATCTGCCGACATGATTTTCTTTAAATGAAATATTATTTCCTTACACTTGACGCCATCATAAAGAAAAATTGGTGATGGATATTATATTATATTATATTATATGATATATTTTGGACTGTCATAAATTATTTCCACAATAGAAGATTTAATTTATCATTAAGGAGTAGTAATAGGGCTTGACTGAATTCATCTAAGTTTTTGTACTAGATTCGTAATGTTTAAAAATATTAAAAACAAATTAAGAATGTTTTTGAATGTACGTTAAACAATAATGTAAATGAAACAAATAACTGATGTGAAAAAGGTTTGACAGGGGATTCGGTCTTCGGACTTGAATAAGTAAAAACTAATTTGTAAAAAAGGTTTTTATTAATGTCAACGTTTCGATCTAAGTTTCAAGCCTTCTTCAGGGCACTGAGAGTGATGAAGGGAGATAATTTATTACTTTAGAGTAACAAATCACGACTGGTCATGACTAAATCGTAGCTCGACAGAATTTAGTTGCCCTAAAGTAAGAGACTCTTTCCCTTCATCACCTCTATTGTCCTGAAGATGGCTTGAAATTCAGGCTGAAACGATGGCAATAATAAAAACTTTTTTGTTTATAAATTAGTTTCGATTTATTTAAATTATAAATCCCAGGACCGAATTCCCGTCCGATCCTTTCACATGAAGTTCGACGGTCAAATAACTATTCTAAATTGCTATTTATTTACAAAAAAATTACACAGCAATAAAAGTATCTGCTAATTACACTCATATTTTAATTACTTTTGATGGTATTTAAATAGAATTTCACTGCAAAATTAATTGCAAATGAATATATTTTGATGCATTTAACACCTTTTTTGCTCAAACACATATAAATTGTAAAAAAAAAAAAAAAAAAAAAATCAAGATTTACATCTTATTAACTTTTCAATATCACATTTACAAAAAAAACAAAAAAACCCAAACGCAGGAGCTTTAGAATATAAGGAATTGTCCATGCTTTATAAAAGATGGCTTGTGGACAAATAAGAGTAAATGCAAAAATTTAACTTAAAAGCTGGCGAGAACAATTAGCGTAAAATATATAATTACTAAGCCTTAGACTCACCGAGAAGGAAGAGTGGGGGAAGCGCTAACTTTTCGAAATTTAAATTTCTTCCTTACAAAGCGTTTTGTTTTAAACATTTTTTCATTACACTAATTTTTTCACTACACTAATGACAATTATGATATAACCATTTTAAATTTTGGTCCTCCATTAACTCCCTTCCCTCCACCTCTACTGATTTCAGCCAATAACTGGCACCTCCAACCGAATGTAAAAAGAACTTAATTGCATTAAGCTACCAAATAAGTTCAAATAAGAAGCTTAAAAAAGTTGCAGACACTAGAGAGTGTACAGATGCACTCACTACACCCCCCCCACACACATATATGTGTATATGTGTACACATATATGTACATATATACATACAAATATATATATGTGTGTGTGACATATAAACATATAATTTTGAACTGGGCATATAGATTTAGCCCCTCCAATGCAGGATCTGTGGAGATCAGCAAATATTTTCAATCGTGTCAAAGTACTATTGTAAATAGCTTTTTTTCAAGCTTTTATTCTATTTAACCAGGGATAGTTGCCTGGAACGTGGTCTCTGAAACCTAATGTGTGTATGACACAAACACACACACACACACACACATCTATATATATATGAAAACACGCATACATTCTAGGGTTTTAAAAAATGTGTCAAACTTTTCAATGTAGGTCTTCTTCTAAGTCAACTGAAGTNATATATAAATATATACAAAGCCTAACTTTGGAACTCTGGGTGATACAACCAATTAAATACTCGAAATGTGATATTTTCAATCACTCTACAATCATTCCTCCTGTAAATTAGGAAGGAAATAACATATAGTTATCAGTAATATCCCTCAGTAATATATATTCCTCTGGAGGGTAGGAAAAGTGCAAAGCCAGCAAGGCCATCCTGCTAGCTGTGTTGTACAATTTCTATCTATCTAGCTGTCTGGAGTGAATTATGTCGCTGGAATTAATGCGATATGCGTCATATGCAAATCCGATCCTCCACTCTGTAATCTACGATAACCTTCTCCGCCACTAACAATTATCAGATAGTTTTACAGTCCATATATTCGCCATTAATTAGAAATGATTTTCATTTTACTAATTGGGTTTTTATTTTAAAGTAAAATTAAAAGCTTTTATATAACTTTTAACCAATTTTTTAATATTTTCGCTATGACACCATTGGATGGGTAAGTGAAAAAGGTGTATTTATGAGGTGCGCGTATATATGTATTACAGATTAATCGTTCTAAAAACTCATCATTTAACAAATCTCAATGACATTCAAAAAAAGAAAAAAAAATCCCGTGAAGAAAGCATAAACGAAGAAGATAGATGGATTATAGATTTTTAGCACTTTATATATACTTCTTAAGTTTAGTACTCATTAAGATTTTAATTAATTTAAACAATCCTCTTCGAAGCATTTTAAAGATTACACTTATTGAAAAATTTAAAAATACATGTCTGGAATTTTCCATTAATCTTTTCTCGAATATTTTATTTTCGTTAGATTAGGGAACTTTTCATTTAACTTCAAGTAAGCCAGATCCATTATGAAGGAATTTAATATTTATATCACTAAAAATACTTTTAATAAAGTTACAGGTCTTGAATGGGCTTTAGTTATTAAATGTTTTATTAAATTTGTAAAATTAAAGATATCCAAGGTTTTTGGAGAATAATCATAATATAGTAATAATCAATCTTCATTGTAAATAATGCGAAAGCAAGATAAAAAAGTAAAATAAGAAAAAATAAGCCTTGGTAGAAAAGTAGGAAGCTCAACAGTAAGTGTTAAGATGTTATTATATTTTATAATAATAATANTGAAGGCTGATAATAATTTAATTTAATAATAAATAAATATAGGTAATGACTTCAGCAAATAAAGAAATATTGTCTTTGATAATTTATTAGAAAAAAAATATATTAATAGAAAAATAAAATCAACACCCTAATATATTCTTAATTGGGGTATTAACAATAAAGGGTGGGGGTGGGTTTCGAATAGGAACGAATTAACAGTCACACATGCATGCAAAACTACTAAAACTAACTAATATCTATGCTACATTTTAATACTCACTACTACAAAAATACTGAATTCTACACCACCGTTACAAGAATCATGAATTCCGCATAAGCAACCTCTACACACAAAAGTAAACGTGGAAACATAGACCGGCTCTTTCGGAGCGGCAGAACTTATACTGGGACGAAAGCTGTGGGTGAGACTAAACAGCCCAGAATCAATCACGAGTGATCTGTTCAACCTCAGTGCAAACATTCACGTATGATTTCAAGAGAATGATCGTGACATCATGGGTCTTGTAAAAACGCAATTTTAAATTGCAAAAAATATTGGGAAGGAAAATATTATTGAGGGCACCTACGCCCACATTAAACACAAAACTCTATCAAGACAGAACAGTTTCAAAATGAGAGTTTGTTGACCGTAGATATTATTCTAAGATGATTTTAGTTGGGGTTCGGTCGAGGTAGATTCAAAAAACAAAAATTAAAAAAATGTATTTTTTTAAATGAAGGATTATCTGCCAACGTTTCGGCCTGCATTGTAAGCCATCTTCAGGGCTATCATGAAGATGAGAGAGGACGTCCTGTCCCTAAGTTCACATTTCCAGTCATTGATGTCATGGAAATGTGAACTTAGGGACAGGACGTCCTCTCTCATCTTCATGATAGCCCTGAAGATGGCTTACAATGCAGGCCGAAACGTTGGCAGATAATCCTTTATTAAAAAATACATTTTTTTAATTTGTGTTTTTTGGATCTACCTCGACCGAACCTCAACTAAAATCATCTTAAAACAGTTTCAGTGTGACATGACAGCTGACATGTTTGCCAACTGGAATTTGCTACATATTGGTGTTTCCCCTCAATAAAACCACCCTTATAAATCAATAAAAGGGAAATGGAGGGGCTTGTTTTTCTTCTTCTGCTCTAAAAACTGCCAGGAGACAAAGATTTTATCTATTAAGGACCCACTCAGCCCAAGCAATAACTCCAAAACCACCCCTCAGTCCCACTATCTCGCCATAGTCCTTTGAAGATGTCTAGATATTTATCTATATTTGCTCTCTCACTAAATGCGCTTACTGGAACTCTTATTATTTTCAAAAACATTTACTTATTTCTCTTATATATTTGAATTGAAAGGAATATTTTCTGGTAAATTATTGTATTTATTTATACTTAGAATTGCTTTATATATTTAAAAGTTTCATTTCCTTAAACTGATTTATCTTAGAAATCAAACTAATAATTACTTTAAATCACTTTTTTGGATACTCATGTCAATTCAACATTCAGAATAAAAGTTTTCACTAAACTAAACTTTTTAATAAGTTTAAATTCGTGAAATATTTCTGGCTACAGATCTAACACAATTATTTATACTAATTCATTTAATCATTAGTTTATTGCTATCTCTTTTTGGGAACAGAAAAATTCTGTGCACAACCTATAGTCAGAAATATTTTTTTATGGAGTACTGGGGATAATAGAGAATAAGAAATAACAAACGGGATGTTGGTTAGTCATTGATATCATAGTGGAGAAAATGGTTGGGGTTTTAGTCATTGAATTATAAATAACAAATTATTTGTGAACCAAAAATATTTAATTCCTGAATTTCAGGTCTTCTTCAGAGCTATAGAGTTAATAAAGAAATGGAGAACTATGAACACCATATCATTTTCTCAGTTGAATTCATTCAGAAATTCAGGCAGCAACTTTGGCCAAAATAAAAAAACAATGTATATATTAACAAGAATGTTATTGCGAGTTTTGGGTGGACCCAAATTAATTATTTAGTTAATTCTGAAATACATTAATTTTTGGCTGAAAGTAGATAAGATAAGGGGATTTAGTGGGAGGATAAATTCTATAACCGTGATATTTTCGTTGTTATTAGAGTAACGAAAAATTTTGTTAAACATAATATATGTAAAATATATTTATCTAAAGTATACGTTCTATAAATTTATTTTCGAAAAAGTCTAACAAAGGTAGATATTCACGAATGACATTACAGGAAGGGTGAGCGATTCACTCATTTTATATTGTAGGCTGATCTAGATCAAGTTTTTAGTGGTCATCCATTTTGCTTTTATTGTTGTTCTCTTCTTCATTAGAGCATGCACTTAGAATATTTCAGTAGGAAGTACTCAGACGATTCTCAATTGATAAGATAACTTAAAGTTCAGTAAGAATATTTTATGGGTTTCAAATTATACATAAATAAATGCAAATATATTATACATCAGTCTTTTTTTAAATAAATAAATTTTACAATACATCTTTCAAACATTTTAATTATGAATTGTATAAATTTGTAATTTTTTTATTTAGAATATTTAATTATTTTAATTGAAATTTATATGTTTGTATTAATCTAACGTTATCCGAAAAAATAGATATTTTCTTATAGTCAACAATTTCAAGAGGTATATTTGTAGTTTGTTGTAATCAAAGGAACAGGAAAAGTTTAATTTAATCGATTTTAAAATTTCAATTGCAAGTTTGTTGAATACCGAGCTGTGAACATCTATTAGCATTAGGAATCATGTTGGAGGGAAGGACCGAAATCCACAAACACTTCTATATTTAATATATCTTAAAAGATAATTTGAACTGTACCGATTTCCCGAGATAAGTGCATTTAATCAAATGCGATTTCTTGAGTCCTCTTGGCTTTAAATTACATAAAAATAATTATATCTCTTTACTCCTAAATGTTTTACAGCTATCCTTTTTATCTCATACGTCAGCCTTTGATCTTCTTGATATGATTGCAATAATATTTTCTTATTTGAAAATTCATCTTTAATTCATCAAATGAACCATATTTCAGTTTCCCCGCATAAAAACTTTCTTTAATTTAAAAAAAAAAATACCGACATGCTCCAATATTCAAGTTTTATTATATTTAATATTTTTTATATTTAAAGAAAATATTGATATTAACTACTAGAATGATGGTAATATTGTTCGAGAGTAGCTTGTAAATGAAAGTTGAGTTGTTTACTGTCTCATTTCCTTCTTATCATTACATTATACAAGAGGCTCTTATCTCCCTAAGGATTGTTAAAGTATTGGGTCAGACTATGAGACCACATCAACAGATGCCACCCAGAGGACAAACATGCCCAAGGCCCGTGTCTTCTCTCGACCTCTTTGACTTGACTGTTTGCTTAAGAACATCCAATATCTATTCTTTATATCTACTCGTTTTACGAGGTTGGGCATGTGATTCTAACCGAATTATTCTGCTAAAAGATAAGATTACATGCTTTTTCGAAACAAAATAAGGTTAACATTAGGAAAATAACATTTTTTTTGTTTAAATTGTTTTATTTATAGTTGATAGGAATAATTCTGTAACGGATTTATTTATTGGGTTTTATTTTTTTCCCAATTCGTTTTGATTTATATTATTTTTGAAAGTAGAAAACAAATTTTCAGGTAAACACAATACAATGCAATCAACAGGCAGTCCCATAATACGTCGTTTTATAAAATATTTATTTTTTTATTTTTTAAAATTAAGAAGCAAAGTGTTAGGTACTGGACTCCAGAGCCAAATGTCCCAGGTTCAATGTTTACAGCGCACTCAAAGCTTTTTTATTTATATCCTTATGTCTTCCTTCTGTCATTCTAACATCCTGTCGTATGGAATACCCAGCCCTAATTTTGTACTATTCTTCATTGAAATGGGGAGAAAAAGTTTTTGTGCTGACCAAACTCCTCAAATGTCGACTCCTTCTTCACTCCTCGGCACTGGTCAAGACTAAATATATCCTTATACGTATTTCTCCCAGGCCAGTTGCGGGATTTTTTTTTTTTTTTTTTTTTTACGTAGAGATATGAGTAATATGAGAAGCTCTTTTTAAACCTAAAACGCTTTCTAAAATATACGCAATGAAGTATATTAATCAAAGATAAGTTTTTATTTTTTCTGTAGCTGTAGACCATGGTAGCACTGAACTATCATGGTCTACAGTGACAGAAAAACTGCAATTTGAAGTTGCAAATTCAAACTTCAAATATAAAAAATTTAAAATGCTTATATTTTTGGAAGCTTAATATACCTAAAAAATAGACTGCTAAATAAATATTTAAGTCTAACAATTATTTTCTATCTTATATAATATAATGTATAAATGCTGTATATAATTCTATTGTGCATTATGTCATAATGGAAAACGTTCGGATACTCTTAATGTTTAGTTTTATGTGCAAATGAAAACCTTTCGGATAATTTTAATGCATGTATATAAGTGCAATTAGAAGCCCTTTGGATATTCTTAATGCATCTCTTTAAGTGCAAATGGAAACCTTTATGACACTTAATGTATCTATGTATGTGCAATTTAGAAGCCATTTTGATGCTCTTAATGTATCACTCCAAGTGTAAATGGATTCAATCGGATACTCTTAATGTATCTATGTATGTGCAATTAGAAGCCATTTTGATGCTCTTAATGTATCTCTTCAAGTGCAAATGGATTCAATCGGATACTCTTAATGTATCTCTTTATGCTCAATTGGAAACCATTGATATATTATTATCAACATCTCTATATGTTCAAATGGAAAACGTTCCGGATTATTTTTCTAAAGTGAGTGAAAACTTGGTTCTAGTTCTGTTTTGTAATTAAAAGAGATATTTCAGGTAGAATGTGAAAAATAGGTTTACTGATAAGAAAAATAATAGACAAGTACGAAACTGATAACAGAAACAGCTTTGAATAAGTTTCTAAAGCGAGTCCTCCTTTCCAGCCTCAGAAAGATTTCCTCATACCAAAGTAGATAAGGAGAGAAATAGGCTCCACTCATAATTTTTAAGCAGTGGTACTTCATAACAACAATAACTGTTAAGTATCTCAGCTGACTTAAGTTTAACGCGAAACTTTTAAGAGGTAACTCAGATAAGAGGAATGTAAGCTGTTTCTGTTGTTACACAAATGTTGTAGACGTACTGAGGCGACATTGTTGCTTCCCTACGTGAATTGTAAGGAAGCACTAAGACGGCGACAGACGCTCGTCTAATGGCTCGAACGTGGTGCTTTGGAAGAGTAATTGGCCACATGTATCCCTAGGGCTTTAGAACAATGTATTCGGGAGACATTGAGCCAACCAATAGTCTTGGAAGCTCCGTTTAGTAGTTCGTGGGTGTAGTTTGTATCTCTGTTTGCGCGATAACTATTCATCAATAACTGAAATTTTGTCTTTTATAGCAACTATGCTTATATATATATATATATATATATATATATATATATATATACCAATTTTCAACAAGATTAGTTGATCTTAAGTCAGTAAACCCTAGGTCTGATTTACATAATTACATTATTGCAGTCTTAAAATGGGACATGTCTAAAGAAAAATAGAGGATGAAAATAGCAAAAAAAAGTTATAAAATATTTCATGAGTAGAACCATAAAAATTGCTTTATTAAAGATCATTTAGGATACTGTTTTGAAGAATAAGCGGTATGTAGCTGTCTTAGTCTTTAGTGTTAGCCTCCCTTTTAACCACTTAATGTCATGGAGGGAGAGGCTATCTAAAAGTGCCACCCCATTCTAAACTCTCGTGGCACAGGACAATCTTTAATTCTACAAATAAAAGATTGCCCTGGATAGATTTAAATCTGCAGTTTCAGTATAGCGATACCCGGGTGGATCCCATGAGCTACCCTGGCAGCGTCTGGAGGAATGCTCTCACGTTGCTCAGCACATTGGTGAAAACCTATTTTTTTAATTCTCAATTAATTTAATTAAGATTATTTAGTATTAATTTAATATAATTACATATATTAAATGCAGCACTTGAATGTAGAGTACATACTTTAACTTTTGAAACCATGTGCTCCATCTCAATCTGCCCAGTCTTCCAACAGTAGACCTCGGCCGGCCATCTTCGAGGATTTCGAGGTCTTGTTGTTCTGGATCGTACTCGTTCTCCCTATCCTTCCCGGTGCCAGTCCAGGACCCTGGCGGGCAAACCTCTTCTGGCATTCTTCTATTGTGCCCACTTTTTACTTATGTCTCCCTTTTGGGAATAATAATAAATCTGCTTTGATTACGCAGCTCCTGCATGACGCAGTCATTCTGCAGTTGCACGCTAAATCATCATTATAAGAGGCGAATCTAAAAGTTCAAAGGAAATTGTACCATTATTTTTTACTACTATTTTATCCCTTTATGAACGGATATGTGCTACAGACCGTTCTATGTTAATCAAAACAATTTATTAAATTTAAATTTAATTAGTGCATATTAACTAAGGCAAATGTATAAACTTAAAAAAATTAACTTCTTGAAAGAAAAAAAAAAAAGAAGAAAACTTTCCTTTTTTTTTTTTTTTTTGTTAAAGAGTAAGGATTTCTCAAGGAATTTGTGTATGCAGAGACTTGTTTTATTTTAGCTCTTTGTAAGTGTTATGAAGACGACATGCTGTGATTCGTATGACGCCAGTCAATACGAGTTCTAATATTTCTCCATTAGATTCTTCCATATTGTTCGGAATATATCATCTTTAACACTTCAAAAATTTAATATTTGTCTCAAAACTGAATTTTCGAGGAGCATGAAGGTAGGAACAGGTGAATTGTGATTAAAATACACTAGTTTATATGCGTTTTTCATTACCCCAATTCAAATAGAATATAAAATCATAAACGAAAACAGAGTTTATATGCGTTTTTCATTGCCCCAATTCAAATAGAATATAAAATCATAAACGAAAACAGAGTTTATATGCGTTTTTCATTGCCCCAATTCAAATAGAATATAAAATCATATACGAAAACAGAGTTTATATGCGTTTTTCATTGCCCCAATTCAAATAGAATATAAAATCATATACGAAAACAGAGGTTTTAAAATGTAAGAAATATTCGTGAAGGTTTTATGTAAAATATAGTAAACACATTATATACTCCATATGTTGTTAATATTTAGTATTGAACATTTTTTCCTGAAAAACAATTCATAAGAAAATTCAGAGTTTTTTAAGAGCTAACTCGCTCTGCTTAATTTGTGTAATCCCGTCTCTTGAGAACTTTCAGAAAGTCTTTTTAATGCTAAAAACGACTCAGTATACGATGATTTACTCGCAGTTTTTAATCGCGAATAATTGTTCTTATCATAAGAGCGCATATCAGTGTATTTAAAAATAAGAAGAGATATAAGGTGTTGGCGCATTCATAGCCGTTCAATGTCATGGCTTTTTGATGATTTTTTTTTTTTTGTCTCAATACAATTATGTAGAGAGTGACACTTTTTTAATTTCCAAACATATGAATAAATCAATCTCAGTGGGAGTGGTCAAGTGCATGGCAATTTTGAAAGATTGGTTATTTCCCCTTATATTGGTTTACTTCTGCCCTTAGACTAACAAAAGAGAAGAAACATCTTATCGGAAGAAAGATAGAACTAACAAACCCATGTCCTTTGTATGCCTCGGATTCAATCTTGTGGTTTTTCTTCGGCTTCCATCTCCCTTCTTCCTACTGGACGCAGAGGAAATTCTCGTTGGAAGACGCCTGCCGCAACAAAGGGTATGGGGGGGGGGGCGGGGGCACATAGGCCCCTTCTACGAGGCAATTAATAGCCTGAGCCGTCTCGTTCCCATGTCCTTTGAGGGATCTTTCAGCCCGTCCTGACACTCCTCTGCTAATTCTTTAGCTCTCAGCACACATGGGATTTGTTAAATCCCTGTTAAAACATTCTTCATTATAAAATGTATGCTATACATTTTACATATTCCAGGAATATCACTGAATATGTAACTTTATTGAATGCTGAAATATTCAAATTAATGTATTTTGAGATTTTAACATATGCTAGTAGCTCTCGCTTAAATTCGCTGTATAGATTACTGTTATGAAGAATAAGTCTATCTTGAAATGCACTAATTTCCCAGTTTTCATTAATCTATTTATGCTTTGGCACATTATATTGAAATATTGTTATATTAATTTCATTTATTTATGTTGGCAGATTTTTATATTGCTCTGTGATCATATCTTATAGAAAGAAGAAAAAAAAAAGGTTATATTCAAATTATAAGAATGAAATTTTACCTAAATGAATGATTGAATAAAGAAATGTCTTTGGCATTTACAGAGGTCAGGTTAACTTACATAATAACTCAATTAAAATTACATAATTATAATAGAGTTATTATGTAAATTTAAGTAAATAATATATTAATACTAAATATATAAAAATTTAAACGAAAGAAAAAAATGTATAGCAAAGCAGTAAGAACGTGAACTACTTAAAATAAATTAATTAAAATACCTTTAAATTAATTAATCATATTTCAAGGTGATGATCACCATTCAATTACCAGTTTGCAATTAAAGTGTTCTTCTCGGATTAAACATCAAACATAATAATAAAAAAAACTTTCAGAGAGTTAATTAAAAATAAATTTTTACACTTAGTATCTTCTACTGAAAACTAACTCACGCACTACAAAACCTTATTACGACCAATCTGGACTGGAAATCTGAGGTGCCGTCAAGCCTTCCAACATCCAAAGAATCCAGTCCTTTCAATCCAAAACCCTGAGAATAATTGCAAATGCTCCCTATTAAGTATCCAATTCTTCCCTTCCTCACGATCTTAATATTCCTTTCGTTCAAGACCTCATTTCTTCCCGCTTCATCCTTTTCCACAGTAAACTGCCATACCATCCTATTCCACTAGTACAGACCATGTCTTCCAACTCTAACCCCTACAACCCTCCCCGTCAACTCAAACGAAGATGGCCCCGTGACCTCTGGGGACATAGCCTGTAAATAATTTGAGAGTGGTGTCATTGGTCACTTTCTCTCCTCATGATATTGACATTGAAAGTCTATTTTTTTAAAATTCATTGTAGTGATCAAATTACATAATGTTTTAATTTAACAGAATGTAATAAATAAATAAATTAAATNCTACTTGATGATGTTATCTTCAAGAGCCTTTCTCAGAGCGGCGCTCTTATCAACTAGGTCCGCTATATATCCAACTCCTGTCCGAGATAAGGGCGCACTCTGCCTCACATCCCTCAGCTTGTGCCGTACGCTTACCTTCGTTCTACCTCTCACCTACCCACTAGGTAAGCTCTCATTGTCCCTTTAACTATATAAATAAGTATCTTCTAAAGTGAGAGTATTTCATACATGTTTTTCGTTACATATTGTCCATGTGTTAAGCAGGGTCTCAGGAACTGACCTCGGAAAAGTTCGTACATTGGACAATGATAACATGCGCCAGCGCTTCTGGTTTTTTCAGGCAACATGCAGTACTATCGGTACAGATCTCTTCCGCAGTTATCTTGTACTATCCGACATATTCATATACAATCGGACTTCTTTATGCCTGAATAACCGTTGCTGGATCACAGCTATTTTAATTTTGATACTAAGCTCAGATCCGGTGTACTTCTCACCAAATTCCAGGTCCTTGATCCTTCTGATGATTCCACTGCATGACGAGTTGGAGGCACGCGGACATATATCCTTTGTCAGAAGATAAATCCTGCATCTCTTCAAAATATCTTCCTGGCTCCTGATTAGACAACTGTTGGTGAAATCATTAAAGGAGATAATGTATAACCTAGCTCAATGAGTATCACATTCGTGATAACCATTGGCCTCCTAAGGCATTTTATTCATTAATCATTTCTAACTTTCTAATCAGTCTCTAGTAGCAGATGCTATGAAATTTTGCCAGACCCATCGAGAGAACCTTACCCTACCACTGCAATACCTCTTTCTAATGTAGCCACACCCATATAATCAGTTTAATGGATTGATACTCCCAAAAATTGGAGGTGTTCACAGGTAGATGGTATTGTTTTTTAAATCAACAAGATTAAATTAAATTAAATTAAATACTGTATAAAAGTTTTGATTTCGGAATGGTGTTTCAACTGAAACTTTTAATTTTAAAAGACCCCCCAAACTGGACTAATAGGTATCTATATGAGACAAAAATAAAAATATAGTTTTGAAATAATAATTACACTGTACAAAATGTAAAGCAGTGAAATCACATTAATAGGAATAGTAGTTAATTTGTGACCCGACACTTGAGTTAAGTACTTTCAAAGAACTGGTATTTTCATTAAAACTCAAGATAACTTTGAGAGCACAATAATAATTGTGAAGTATGTTCACCAGGTCATATATCTTCTGAAGTATACCTTCTGATGCCTATATCTTCTATACTTTCCGAAGTATACTTGCTATACCTCCTGTAGAATTGTAGCTTCTCAAATATAACTTCTGCAAAATCAATATCTTTAGGAGTGTGCCCTTACCTTTTAAAGGATACGTCTCTAATACTTATACTTTCTTATAGATATACCTCCTTTCTTCTAAAAAGAATTAAAAATTAACATCTGTGGACTATCAAATTTGTTTGGGTGAAAGATTATAATGATAACAATAGCAATAACAATAACAAGTGCGAAGCAGCCCAGCGGATATTAAGTTTAGTGCAATAGAAAAAAAAGGCCTACTTGTTGATTAAAAAATATAACATTTTGGAAGTTCTACAATGAAACAGAAGAATTAAAAAAAAAAATGATGGGATATGATCAGGATTTAACGGCGATCACCACGTTGTTCGGTTTGATTGGTTTTTACGCCGGCAGCTACGTAGTTAGAAGTAATTAGCACATCCATTCTCTTAGGGATTATATTTCATAGCAAGACCAAAACGTAGTGTTAGCTTGGAGGATAAACAGATACGTGTTGTTCAAAAGAAGAGGTTTTATTAGCCTAATTTTCATTGAATAGCATAGAAGCCACATTTAGTGTTTTACTATTATGTAAATAAATAAAATAAAATTGAACATGTAAGTTTAAAAAAAAAAAAAAAAAAAAGTCTCATCTCGAGTTATTAAACAAGATGGAACTAATAAGACTGAGGGTATCCTGATGTGTAAAGAGCAAGTTTTAGAAGTTTTTACATTGAATCAGTCTAATATTTATTTTAGAGCAGTGGAACTCAATAGAGACATACAGAGTTCAATAAGTAACGTCCAGTCACTTGTGACAATAAGAACACGCAGCTTCCGCAGGGCGGACTTAAACACACTGTCATCTAGAGTGTCAATCTTAGATGGCAGAAAATGGCTTTAAGGCATTTTGGCGAAAGCTTCGGCAAAATTTCATTATACTGATACCAAAAGGTATTTTTATTAGTCGCTAAGAAATTCCTGCGATATAATTCCTGATCTGTACAGTTATACTGCTCTGTCTTGTAATATATTCCCCATCCAACTAACCTCCCAACCGATTGCCGACTGATTTGGGCGACCGAAGAGCATTCCTCCGGGACCGGTGCCTTCGCTGCCTTTTAGCTATGTAAATAGAGGAGAGATCTCAGTCCCCGAGGATGCGATGCAGTGGCCTTATCTCTCGGCGTGTAATACTCACCACATGCGAGATCAATGCCAAAAGGCCAAATCCTCATCCCATTGTGTTACCATGGGGTCTACTTGATGATGTTATCTTCAAGAGCCTTTCTCAGAGCGGCGCTCTTATCAACTAGGTCCGCTATATATCCAACTCCTGTCCGAGATAAGGGCGCACTCTGCCTCACATCCCTCAGCTTGTGCCGTACGCTTACCTTCGTTCTACCTCTCACCTACCCACTAGGTAAGCTCTCATTGTCCCTTTAACTCTATTTACTATTTCATTTCAAAACTTATTTGGCGAAATTATGCTCTTATACATGATTTAGTTTTGTTGGTCCCTAATAAGTTTTATTAGCTTAAAAAGAAGCCTATATTTTTCGAAAATTATTATTTGTTTATACTCAAAGATTTCGATAATATTCGTTCTCACTCTTGATTTTAAAAATAACTCTTCTATCCAGAAATGTATTTCGTGTTATGTATTTTTTATTTTTTTATTTAAAACAATTTTTTTAATGGCTTTTTTTATTTTTTAAACCTACTATTTTTACTATTTTTAGGGAAATAAATTAAAATTATTTTTTGTTTAACTCAACCACATGTTGATTGTAGCTGTATAATGTTTCCTTCAACACAATCAGTATTTTTAGATGTGTAATCGTCTTGATTAAATTTTTTTATTCTCAGAGTGAACTAGACTGAAAATAGACTGAAAATATCACACTAATTTTTTTTAGATATATTTTTTTAATGATTTTACTTCTTCTTATTATGTTCTTTATTTTTTTTTTTTAGTATTAGCCTCTTTTTTAACCTCTTAGGGTCATGGAGGAAGAGGCTATCCCTTTACAAACTTAAGTGATTGCAATCCCATTCTTAACACCCATGACTCAGGACAAACTTTTATTTATAGTTAAATTCTTCCAGCGCGAGGATTGTGAGAACCAATCGAATACGAAGAGTACCCAGGCGCTCTACTTGGCATATTAGTTATAGATGATAGGAGTGGAGTATAAAATATCTATAATTATAAGTATTTCATAGTATCACAATACTTTTTTTTCTTAAGTTGTCTTTATAGACCCAAGAGATTGCCTTAGGTGAGCTGCTAAGTGAATACTCTTGTGTTCGATCAGATACATTTCCAGAAGAAGGGTGATCACTAATCGGTCTCTTTGCATCCTAACCCGTTAACTTTGGAGGTTCTGGAATTTTCTGCAGTGATTGCATTCATAGATAAGTCGTATCCTGTAGACTGAGGTACCTTCCAATCTAGTTGCCGTTTTCCATTCTAAATTTAAGACAATCTCACTGCAAAGCTGAGTCTCTTATTGGAGACTACGGTGCTGCTAACCTATGATACGAACCTGTGTTCATCTGGTTAGGTTTGTGCCAGGGTTTTAAACTATGATTTCTGGCATACGAGTCATTAATTAAAACAACACATGCTCCTTTAAGTAATAGTATGCTTGTAATATTATAAATACATATATTTGCTTATAGAAGGAGGAGGTACTCAAGATAATCTCTATCCATTGTCAAGGGGATAAAATGTACGGTGTGTGACAAAGAGGCATTATTTACCTTGAAATATAAAAAATGTATTTTGACATTAGCTTAGAGGGAAGCTTAATAAAACCTAAAACTGAATTTTTGTAAATATAACCTTTTTTTCAGTGTTTTAATTTATTACATTTATGTACTTTAACATTTGCATAAATTAATACAAGTGACCTTCAATCGTCTTGGTCCGGCTAGGGCGAGCCTTCGTATCTTAAGTTTCACCTTATCTCAAAAACCCTCATGGTTTTTAAATTTTTGAGATAAAATTAATCATTAATATTTTTTTAATGACCAGCTTTAATAGGTTGTTGAAGATAGAAATCGGCTTAATTTACTCAGCATGTGCTGAATGGTTTTTTTTTATTTATTTGCTGATTGTATAAAAATTACTGAATACTGTATTATGTGTAATCATCTCTAAAAAAACATTAAAATTACATGTAATTCTAAAATCAAGATCCTCTTTATAATGTCATATATATATAGTAATAGAGCCCTTGGATTAAAATTGAATCTGCTAAACAATGTGGCTACCAGGGGCAATTTTTATGCCTCGAAAGCTTATTACACAGCTACATAGGTATTTTGTAACTTGAATGTGGGTTTATGACAAGTTTTCGTGTTTAGGCGAAATTTTAAATAATTTCGCTTTCATACAGTAAATACAATCCGCACTGAACAACGCCTTATTGTTTTCGTGCCGGCCGTGTCAGCTGGACTTGGATAACGCCAACAAGCCAAGTCTTACATACTTCTTTCTGTTGTTTCAGTGACTATGACTCTGATTGGATCTACCAGCCGAGTGGTTGCCGGAAGGAAGGCGGTTCAGACTGTCTACTGGAGGACCACCCAGAAGCAGGGCTCGGAAGAGTGCAAGATCATCAAGACCGGGAAGATCATCAACTATGGAAAGCCGGCCCCGATAAGGACAGTGGAGGCTCACACTTCGCCCATCAGGACAATACAGTGATATGATTGGAGGGGATATATTACTCACTGTACTCAAATGTATAAATAGGAATTGTATTGTAAAAAATTAGAGATTTTGGATATTGGTATTTTCTCTAAAATATAATTTTCTTCTTTATACACTAATTCAATGAAAGAAAAATTAATTTGATATGTATGTATGTATTTAATGTTATTTCACTAGATTAAATTATCTATTTGAGATTCTTGGATATGAAAACTCATAAAATTCTTCATTATTATAATTACAGCATATTTCACTGTCTTATCTAGAACCTTCAGCTAGTGAAAAGAACCTACATATTAATGATTTTATATAAGAGTGTCAACTCAATAAACTATGATTTTCAATTTTAATGTAATGTAATATAAATGTATTGCTATTTTATAATATTATAACATAGCACCATCTGTATCAATGTACGTTATACGTGGTATAAATAGACATATGAAGATTATCAACTATAAAACAACATAAAATTTTGTCATATTTAATTGCTGAATTTAATTTATAAGGAAATTACTAGCTTATTTAACTATAGAACTTCAGTAAAGTAGCGCTGATGTTTAGCTGGTTTATAATTATAAATTTTTTTCTCAAGTTCAATTAAATTATTTATCACATTGTAACATAATGCGGTAAATAAAGTTTTTTTTTTTTTTTTTACAGTGTTTTGATAATTATTTTGAGTTTTAGCATAACATACTGAAGTTTTATTCCAACATACTGTTACTTAAAAGATAAAAGGGCGCACTCTGCCTCACATCCCTCAGCTTGTGCCGTACGCTTACCTTCGTTCTACCTCTCACCTACCCACTAGGTAAGCTCTCATTGTCCCTTTAACTCTATTTACTATTTCATTTCAAAACTTATTTGGCGAAATTATGCTCTTATACATGATTTAGTTTTGTTGGTCCCTAATAAGTTTTATTAGCTTAAAAAGAAGCCTATATTTTTCGAAAATTATTATTTGTTTATACTCAAAGATTTCGATAATATTCGTTCTCACTCTTGATTTTAAAAATAACTCTTCTATCCAGAAATGTATTTCGTGTTATGTATTTTTTATTTTTTTATTTAAAACAATTTTTTTAATGGCTTTTTTTATTTTTTAAACCTACTATTTTTACTATTTTTAGGGAAATAAATTAAAATTATTTTTTGTTTAACTCAACCACATGTTGATTGTAGCTGTATAATGTTTCCTTCAACACAATCAGTATTTTTAGATGTGTAATCGTCTTGATTAAATTTTTTTATTCTCAGAGTGAACTAGACTGAAAATAGACTGAAAATATCACACTAATTTTTTTTAGATATATTTTTTTAATGATTTTACTTCTTCTTATTATGTTCTTTATTTTTTTTTTTTAGTATTAGCCTCTTTNTAATTTGTTATATTACTTTATAAAAATTATACTTTATTGCTATTTCTCATAATATTATTGTTTTTGTTATTATAGAAGTACAATCGTAAATGGCCTAAAAAATATATTCTCGACCCACAGTTCTTTAGAGAATAATTGCCAATGTTAACCCAACATTTCTTTGTTAATAACGAATATATTTATCATTTTTCACTCTCTCCAACCCTTTCCTCCTTTCCCCTCGATCTTTCTTAGCATATAACACATTGGATTAATCAATAAAGAAGCCGCGTAAATTTTTTAATAAACTAATTTATTATTCAAAATAAAATCTTCTGTTTTCTACTGCTTGATGGAAGGCAAAAGGTTAAAAATGAATGAGAAAAATTTCCGATTTATTGTCCGACTACCTTCGCAATTTTTCTCAATCCTGAAATAACATCCGAAGCGGAAGTTATATCTTTATATGAGGCGTGTAAGAACGCAAAACCAGTCGGGCAATAAATAAGTATTATTAGAATTATTGTAATTTATTTTTGACCTCTCACTTTCCATCATGAAGTAGAGAAATTCAGTTTACACAGATTCTGTGTGAGGAATTTTCTATTTCAAATCAAATCATGGTGCGGGATCCGTTGGAATTTCCTCCGTGCGTCTAATAGTGACAGTTCATTTCTATGGGTTCTAAGCTATTGGTTCTAGCGCTCTAGGGACACATAGACACTCCCTGCTGACTGACAAGCCGTATTGGGTTCCCCTTTCCAATAGCTATCCAATGGCAGAGCACACACAGGCTCCTCAGTTCGACTGACAAGCCGTCTACTCGAGAAACGATCCAAAATTTCTTACATGGAAAGAGAGATGCTTGTCCTTCACCTGTCTATACCTATACACAACATGGGAGTATCCTTTGTAGCATTCATCTTCCAACAACCACATCTATGGCCTTTTATCTTTAAAATATATACAGGATAATAACTAATATATTTTTTCGGGGGCATGTTTTATTACTTGTTTCTTTTTATTTATTTTAATTATTTTTTATTTGTTTAAAAACTATTAAATTATTTATCAACTATAAATTGTTACACTGCACAACAAAAAAATATTTTTTTTAAGTTTCCTACACTAAATTAGTCTATTTCTACTAATTTTGGTGTGATAAAAACGAAAATAACATTGAAAAACTTTTATTAGAATCAATAAAAATCAACTTCACACGATAATTTCAATAGCAACCACGTGCGTACAATTGACAAACTCGCAAAGGTTTTGTTTACTACTTATGAACAGCTGATGAGAGGGGTGTTATGTAAACAAACATGTGTACCAACTGTTGGTGATGAAATATTTCATTTGTTGAAAATTCAATATATATATAATAGAATGATACTATGTCTTGAAAACAAGAGCTAATATATAATTTTTATGGTCATTTTCGGTTTTAACACGTGGAAATACATTAAAATCAGCTAATTTCAACCCCGAAACAAAAACTTTGTTGTTCAGTGTTATTTATTATATATCCTCTTACATTTAAAATAAATATGGAGTTATATTGTTTTAACATCTATTTTGAACGTTGAAAAACAAAAAAAATAAGAGTGAATGTGTTATTCCAATAAACATTTTTAGTAAACAGGCATGAAATTATATCTAGTACATTATACATCTTTTTTATGTGAAAAACAAATTTTAAAATGATAAAAAATAAAAACAAATTAATTAAAGAAAAAATCATGAGTAAATAAACACCTGATGATTGTGTAGGGGTGTGTGGTAAACGAGGCCAATAAAGTTAAAGGTGGTCACATGGGGCATGTGGAACGGGGTAAGGAACAGGTGGAAGGAGGTGCGGCAGATATCAAAGGAAGGATTCAAGTAGGGGTAGGTGGGAAGAAAATAGGTGAAAACAGGTAGATGAGAGGGCGGTCTAGATCAAAGGAATATGTAGGATTTGGTAGATAAAAGGGAAAGATGATAACTGTGATGTTATGGTGGGAATTGTTTTACAATAAGGAGAATGTATACATGGAAAGAGAATATTTGGAGGATTGACGAACCTCACTTACTCATATACTTATACACCATTATCTATCTCCTTACCATTATATGCTGAACCATATATTACATTTTCTAACCAGTTTTAATTTACATTTTTTTTTTTTGTCTACTCTTTGATTTTCGTTGGCAGGATTTATTACACGTCACTGAATAATAACTGGAAATCAGCCCTATTACGTTGCCAAAAAGAAAAGAACATTTTTACTTAGAGATTGTGGTTATTCAAACTCTTGGAAAAAAAAAAAAAAATTTAAGCTATTCCTTCCAAAGAAGTTATTATCCAAAATTTATTTTTCCAAATCCTATTATGTTTATCCCTTGGATTTTTTCACTAATAAAAAAAAGTCTAAAGTCGTAACTAAAGCTCCTTTTTGCAAATAATAGGAATGAGTAAGTCAATTATCTAAAACCGTCAGGGTGGGAAGAGAGGGAGAGAGGGTGAGAGGGTGAGGGAGTGGGAGAGGGTGAGGGAGAGGGAAAGATAGATAGATAGGGAGAGAAAGAGAGAGAGAGAGAGAGAGAGAGAGAGAGAGAGAGAGAGACAGAAAATTGCTGAAAATTTTTAATATTTTCGTCATAAAAATATAGAATGTATTTTTATAAATCACAGTTTTATAATTATTTTATTGACACGTATTTAAAGAAAAAAAAGGCATATTAGGGAACAGATTTAAGAATACAACTATCGAGTGGAGTCCTTTACATTTTAAATATTGTAAAATGAATTTAATTTTCGGCTTTTTATACTACGAATCATTCAATTCATTTATTGTGTAAGAAATTGGATGGAAGAGGGGTGTTAGTAAGAAAGCTAAATTTTATAATCACAATATTTTTGTAATTAGTGGTGTTATGAAAATGCTAATGATACTTGATATTGGTGTACATTCTAGCTTGATGCCATTTACATTCTGCTACTTATTCCCGATTGACGCATATCGAAGAAGAAATTGATGAAAGTATCAATGAAGCAGCTGGTTATATGTGATTGTTGGGGTTTTCTGTGGTTTTTGGAGCATTTTACTGAATCAAAATTCACGATATGGCCAGTATTTAAGATAAACATAGTATTTATTCACTATATATTAACCCAAGAATGCCTGAAGAATTGATCAGGCAGAATAATCATTCAAGGCTTGGTCTTTTAACATCATATATTTAGTTCATAAATACACTGAAGAACAAAGTTTTTGTTTCGGGGTTGAAATTAGCTGATTTTAATGTATTTCCACGTGTTAAAACCGAAAATGACCATAAAAATTATATATTAGCTCTTGTTTTATATATATATTGAATTTTCAACAAATGAAATATTTCATCACCAACAGTTGGTACACATGTTTGTTTACATAACACCCCTCTCATCAGCTGTTCATAAGTAGTAAACAAAACCTTTGCGAGTTTGTCAATTGTACGCACGTGGTTGCTATTGAAATTATCGTGTGAAGTTGATTTTTAAATTAATTTAAGTGCTGATCTGAAATGCCTCGAAAGTGTGTGAATTCTGTCGATAGCTTTTGCTATATATGTGGTGAAATAACATTTAAGGCTCAGAAACGTAAAATGTCACCTATCATTAAGACTGCCTATGAACATTATTTTGGTGTAAAAGTTTGGGACCAAGATAAATCATGGGCTCCTCATATATGTTGTAATTCTTGTTCCGTCATATTGCGAGAGTGGCTGAAAAATAACAAGCGGGCAATGAATGGCTTTTGCAGTACCTATGGTTTGGCGTGAGCCTACCAATCATACAGACGACTGTTATTTCTGCTTAACTCCTCCCATTAAGCAAGGTTTATCTATGAAGAAAAGAGGAACGGTGAAATACCCTAATCTCCCATCTGCTCTTCGGCCTGTACCACACTCAGACAATTTGCCAGTCCCTTCTCCACCCCAAAACTATGAAATTTTAGAGGAAACTGATGAATTCTGTTTACAAGAAGCAACCCATCCTTCTACATCCTATGACCCTGATTTTGATGTAAGCGATAGGTCTAAGGATCCGCACAGAATTAGTCAAGCAGAGTTGAGTGACCTTATAAGAGATCTTTGCTTGTCTAAGGAAAAGGCTGAGCTGTTAGGGTCAAGACTACAACAGTGGAATCTTCTAAAACATGATGTGAAAATATCTCAGTACAGACAGCTCAGTACAGGATGCTAAGCTTATAAAAGACAAGCTAAACGACAGCGATCTTACAATACATCGGATTGACTTAATTGAAATTTGGTGGTACAAACCTCTTTTATTTGTCAAAACACTTAGAATAATGTTTTTTTGTATCAATTTTGTACTTAAAATATTCTAAAAGAAACATAACAATATTGTTTTTTGTACTTTCACTTTTCACGTATAGTATAACTACTCTTTAAGATTAAGTGCTGTATATCTCAAAAACCAGAGCTAATACAAATTTTTCAATGTTATTTTCGTTTTTATCACCCCAAAATTAGTAGAAATAGACTAATTTAGTGTAGGAAACATTCAAAAAATATTTTTTTGTTGTGCAGTGATATTAGCTAACGCTAACAATGTCTTTAAATTATATGGGATTCAATCAAAAGATTTTTTAACTTAAAATACCTGAAATTTATTTTGCGTGTGTTTATTATCTAATTTATGTGTGTTTAAAATATAAATTTTGATCCGAAATTACTATAAAAGGTTTAGTATTTTTGAATTTCCTTTAAGTATTTTATTTTAATAGTCATGTAATATTTAATGTATAAGTTTTGTTTAAACGTTTAATAAGAGCATTAATTCAAATCACCCTATTTTCTTATTTATTATCTTGAAATAAATAAATAAAACTACATTCAATTATTATTGAAGTATGTTTTACAGCGTCAATAATACTAAATTATGTACTTATTAATACAAGCTTCTCATTACGGGTATTAGGAGTGTTGTTATTATGAACTTATAAAAACAACACGTGTAATAGTTTGTTTACTCTTTGGCGATTAATCTCACTGTTCGCCCAAGGTTAGTACGTTTTATCGTATTGAATTACTTTAAATTCTATCTTCACGTGCGACTACTTAATATGTAAATTTCTTTCTTTCTTTATATGACTTTCTTCAAGAGAACGTATAATTTATTGCGCACATTTAATTTGTTATGGAAACTAACATAACTCTACAATTACTATCACTGTTTTTATTTATGAGCTTATAGAATAATGCGGAGTGGTCTTCTCTTAACTTTACTTATTTATTATAATAAAAGTAAATGTATTACTCACACAAACACACACCACACACACATACATGCACACAAATACACACTCATATATGTATTACTTGGAAAGTAAAATTAAAAATATAATTGATCAATAGCTAAGAAAAAGATCGATATTTTTAGCATTCCTTTTTAATACTTTTCTAACTACTTAGCCCTCCTGTTTTAATCTTCCTTTGAAATACTTCTCTAACTGCTTAGATTCATGAATAAAATATTTTAATTCATGTCATTATAAATTATAAAGTTAGCCTAATTAAAAGTTAAGAAGAAATATTGATATTTCTGTTTTAGCCCCCTTTGAACAACTACCCCTTCCTCTGTTCGTATTTTAGTAAGAAAGCGTATTGAATCCCTCTTCTCGCCAATGGTTGTTTTTTGTTTCAATTTTCATTCGATATTTTAAAGTCAAGCAATACGAGTAATTATTAAAAAAAAAGGTATACCCAGATTCCCACCCTCCCTAATACCATAGTAAGGAAAGGCTTTTATATTTATACCATACACACACATGAGCTTTTTTTTAGTCCGGACGGGAAAAAAGAGAGGGTCAAACCGTTCACCCATCCTTGTTAAATTCATAAATTTCTTCAAATAGTTTTTTTTTTTGTAATAGCGTATTCGTAAAATATTTTAAAAAGGAATAGTTAAAAAAATACAATTTACACCTTATATACTAAATAAACTTATTCGTCTCTCAGATGACAAAGGATGTACGACGAATATAAATTTTGGTCCCACTATAAATTCTATTATCCCATGAGCTTTTGCAACCAAAATGAATAATTTCAAGGCTTAGCAACGGAAAATATTATAGAACGTGTTCCTCTACTTAAAAAAAACAACAAAAATTACATTCATACTAATAGCTTGCGACATGAAATCTTTAAATATATTTATTAATAAGTGTTTCTTACAATAATATACAATATAAGTGGTTTAAAATTACTTTAATAAAAAAATTATAACGGTTTGTAACGATACAATTTTTTAGATCTTATTAAAATTTTGGCACTAAACTATGCTCCTCTCCTCCTTGAACTATATCCACCATTAACTAACTAATGTAATTGTTTGCAAAAGTAAGTTTAAGTATAGAATTTGGTTTTATTACTTTAAAAATCTCGGACCAATATAATTTTGATATTTTTCAGCTTTTCTAATGCAGAATAGGTAAAAAATTATCATGGTACGAACGTGAATAGCTTGATTTCCTTGTGGCAAATCTGCTAATATAGAAACCAAATTCAGTATTTAGGTTTTCATTGGAATCCTTTCGTAGAATTTATTTTTGATTGAAATAAGGATGAAGTAAGATACACCTATAAATAATTTGTCACCGCATAAGACACAAAATTATTAGATAAAAATAAATTATTTACCGTTTATTACGTCGAAGCCTACGTGAACAAAAATAAATTAATTATACTTACTTAACTAATACAACAAGAATTGTTTTCGCTGGCAGTATTTCTTACTGAACGCTTATTAAATAACTTCTAAACAAAGTTCGGGACAAGTATTCTCATATGTAATAAAAATGTAATTCAAATCATTCTTAATAACGTATCAGTAACTTCAAAGCATTAATATTTAGTCAGAAAATTATCTCTATCAAACAACTAATTTATTACCAAATAATAGATTTAGAATTAAAAAAGTAGTCTTTAGTTCACCGTAATACTCTGTTTAAATTAACTTCACATAGCTCTGAATATTTGAGTTTTCAAAAGATGTTACATAGACAAAGGACGCACTTTGGTTAATCAACCACTGTTTCCCGTATGAGACCTAAACTGACGCTGAGTATTTATTGCGAAATAAAAACCTGCCCAGTACCATGGGTGGTTAAATAAAGTCTCACTACCTGTAGGTAACATTCCTCACATATTCCGATAAACAACTCATTAGAGGAAACACGAAATACCCAGATTTATTTAAATATTTGGTGGAAAGTCAGTAAGGAAAAATTAAATTCAATAGGTTCCTTTTTTTTTTTTTTTCTCTCTACTGATTTCGTGTAATTTCTACGTGTATTATACTGCTACAAAAAAGACCACATAAAGCTTCTGGAAACCAAGGCAGTATTATGTCGAGGTTGTGTTCTACAGGAATTTGAGAAAACAATTCCTAAACGTTGGAGTAGTTTATCCAAATTCTTATTTTTATCGCTAACATACCCTCGATCCCTATCAAGTACTAACATACATAAATTAATGATAAATAAATGATTAGCTGAGGAGGAATATGATTTTTTTGATACAACTCTTTAAAATGTGGTACATGAATTAGTCCAAGAACAATATGATTAGTCTCTTCAGCATACTTAGTATTAATAATACTTTTATACACATAATGCTCTTATAATGTGTTATTGCATTCAGCTCCTTCGAGCATAAGACGATGTATTCGTCGGCCTCGGAGGTTAGACTCTCGACACTAGTGCTGGGAATTTATTAAGTTATCTGTCTCTCCCGGTAGCGTAATTGGATAACGCGCTTGCCCGGTTAGCAGGAGATTCAGGTTCGTGCCCTGGCTGGGAAAGTTAGGTTTTTTTTATTCTATTCCCTTGCATTAATTGATTTAAGTTTACGTGGGTTTAAAAAACCACAATAAAATTAATATTTATAAATAAAGACATTTTGTATTTCTTGTTCATTCTCCGGCAAAACTCACACTTTAATATTTTTACTTATATTCATAAACACCTTTTCCGGGCCTTAACAAGTACTTTCTACATTCAGCTCTGAGGAAGTCATCACTTGATGTGTGAAATCTCGGCGAAAGTAATTTTTCTACATTAAGTACTAGATATCAGTTTACGTGGTAGCATTATGGATGAAGTGGTCGGGATTTGGTTAATCCCGTTAATCCCGAACGAATCCCTTGAGCTATAAGGTAAGTGGCGTTTTTAAGAAGACAAGCGGTATATCTTAAGAGAAGATTAGGCTTGCATAAGCATTAGATACTTTATGAAAGCCTGATATTAGTGCCGAAACGATTGCCTAAATAAAAAGTTTTTAATTTGGAGGTAAATTTATTGCCCAAAGAGTTTTATGAGGAGAGGATCGTCAGGAATTCGGTCTAGATTGCTGAAGAGTTAAAAACTAATTTTTAACAAAAAATGTTTTTTATTATTTATTTTTGCCTACGTCTCGGCCTAAATTTCTGGCCTTCATCAAGGCTAAATATAAAAACAAAATATATACAGAAATATGTCTTTATATAATAATCTAACACATGAAAAAATAAAGAAAAATATTAAATTGTGTGTATTTGCCTATATAAAATGCATGACAACTGCATAATGAAAATATTCAAGAGAATTTTTTTTTCCGACTCAGCCCTGATGAAGGCCTGAAATTTAGGCCGAAACGTTGTCTAAAATAAAAACTTTTTTAGTTACAAATTAGTTTTTAATTTTTCATCTACAAAGAACGAATACCTGACATTCCTCTTATCAAAAAAAGTTCTTAGTTTAAAAATTTAATAATAATTTAATAATTTATCTCTGATTTGCTTGAAAGAATTGATAATGATTATGATGAATAATCATTAATTTAACTAAGGCATTGCATGGTGGCATAACATGAGCTATAAATATGACTCTGCCTAAGTTTAGCACACGATATAATCACATGTTATCATGTGTATAACACCGGACTACGATCTGACTCAAGTGCTGTTTACTCCCCGCGGGGGATAATCAGAGAGTCACTCTTTTTCATCGTAAACTCCTTAGATAAGGGTAGAGTGTCTGGCGGGCCGCGCGGTCTGCGTCAGTGAGCATGCCATGCAGGTCTGACAGCTGATAACGGCCCCTATATACGCGACGCGCCGGGCCAACATGCACAGTCCACGAGAGCTATCGTCTCAGTCAAGTCTCCTCTTCTACTCCACAGCAACGCCGGAAAGGTGAGCGTACTTCTCTCTGTCTTATCGTTAGACTGTTTCCCTTGGTAACACAGCCTTAAACGAGAACAAGTCGGAGAAAGAGTGTAATAAACACACAAAAATGAAATTAAAATACAAAGAGTAAAATTTTCGGGAAGACCCTTGGTCAGTTAGGACTGAAGAGAGTTATTCTTGTCTTCAGTCTCTCTTCAATCACTGACCAAGGGTCTTCCCGAAAATTTTACTCTTTGTATTTTAATTTCATTTTTGTGTTCTTACTACACTCTTTCTCCTCCCTGTTCTTATTTATTATATATATCGCAGCCGCGAGTGTGTGTGTGTGTATATGTGTGCATTAGATTTGCAGCCAAGTTAGATACCAGGCCCTGATTAATTCAATTTTTGGCCATCACTTACATTTATTTATCGACGTGTTTCGACTTTTCGGTTCTTTTCAGTTCACTGCGAATTTAATATTAATCGTGAATTGAAATAGACCCCTTGAAAAAAACCGTGAGGGGTCGAAACACGTCGATGAAGAAAGAAAGGGATGGTTCAAGTTTTAATTTAACTGTGAGCTGGTTTATAATTTTTGCTGAAAATCATAGAATGAAAAAAATATATATATGCATAGGCAAAATTTGCAGATAGTATTAAAAAGTTGATTCATGTTACACAGACAAGTAATTTGGCAGTATCAACAATAATATAATTAGCAGGAAATATAACGTATATTATGATTTCACCATAGATTTAAATATATGTTTTGAAATATTATTTTTCTCGAAACTCCGTATAAATTGGAGTTAATAATGTACAGAGTCTGATAGACTTTTTCAAAAAATAATTTCGGATTAAGCGAAATTAAAAAAAATAAATAGAAATAAATATGATGTCTAAATTCTATCATTGGCCAAGAATTCCTTGTTCCTCTCAAGTGCCATCTCTCAGCTTTCATTTCATTGCAATTCCTATCGTAACAGATTTATTAACACAAGAGCTAGGATTATTGCTTTTTTTTTCAATGACTGACTTATTAGTTTAGCCAAAAATTAATATTTGTTTCGTTTAGGTTCCTTATGAAGTTCCAGTCTTTCTGCATTGTTTTTATCTTACATTTGCATTCTTTAAGCAATTATTATGAACAAACTAACTAAGATTAGTTGAATAACTAGTAATTAAATTCTAATATAATATAATAATCAAATGGAGAATTTTTTGACTGTAGATATTATTATTAGATGTTTTTTTGTTGGGGTTTGGTCAAAGTAGATCCAAAAAAATATAATTTAAAAAAAAGTGTATTTTTTAACATTATCTGCCGGCGTTTCGGTTTACATTGTAAGCCATATTCAGGGCTATCATGAAGGCAAAAGTGGACGTCGTGTCACTAATATCACATTTTCATGACCTCTATGATAGCCCTGAAGATGGCTTACACTTTAATTCAAAACGTCGGCAGATACTTTGAAAAATACACATTTTTCAATTGTAATTTAGAATAAACCTTTAACGAACCCCAACAAAAGAAAAACATCTAATAATATATTAATATTTATTTTTATATAATAATATTATTGTTTCCTTCAAGATGTCTCTGATTGGATCTACCAGCCGAGTGGTTGCCGGAAGGAAGGCAGTTCAGACGGTCTACTGGAGGACCACCCAGAAGCAGGGCTCGGAAGAGTGCAAGATCATCAAGACCGGGAAGATCATCAACTATGGAAAGCCGGCCCCGATACGGACAGTGGAAGCTCACACTTCGCCCATCAAGATATCACAATAAATCCATGTGAGTACAATAATATTATCGTTATATATATCGTTATATATTACATCATGTTTTTAGGATCTCCGATGTAGGATCGGTAAAGATCAATTCATAAAAATTCAGTACCATACTTTGCTTATGACAAAGTAAAAAATAATTATGATAATTAAAATAATCGTATTCAAGGATCATCGTATTTAAAGTTACTTATAAGTTCAATAAATAATATAATAGTAATATAATGAAGTTCATATAAAAAATAATTATTTGCTTCAAATGTCAAAAAATTGGATTACAACAATATTAATTATAGCCATCTAAAATAAAATTGTAAAATTTAACAATAAAAATAAAATTGAGATAATTTTTTCTGGATATTTTAAAACGGCTGCATGCTTATTTACATTAATGTTGTTAAATAGAAACTGACTGAATAGACATTGTAGAAGATAATACCGTTTTCACCATAACCACAGAAAACAAGTTTAACAATAAACTTTTTCATTTTAAATTTTGTGACGATGAAAATATTAATGTTTATTTTACTTTTACAGGTTGGCGAATTGACTAAAGGAAGCTGTATATATGTGAATATGATGTAATTTATGCGTTGTAAATATTATTTCTAAGTATTTTAATTCTACTTTTTAAAATGGAAGAATAATTGAAAATTAAAATAAATTTTTACGCACTTTTAATCTCTCTTTAGAGCGAAGACCTTAATCCCCTTCTCATCCAAGTTTCCTAATATCCTGTCTCTTGGGACTTCTTCGTATCTTTAAAATGGATTAGAAAGTTTTAAGTGGGTTTATACAGCTTGTAAAAATTTCCTATTGATTAGACGAAATGTTCTTTTAACAGCTGCAAAGATTTGAAGTTAGCTACGCAAGTTTTACATGTAAAATCATATATTTGAACAGTCTATTATTGTTAATAATATATNATATGTATATATTACAACCCAGTAAAAAATATATTATCATGCCTTAATTCTATAACTGAAACTTCTGTCATATAAAATAAAATATTAATAAATGATATAAGTTATTCATGTGAAACCGGATGATCATTTCAATCTCTCATAGCCTGCGCAAAATTTATAGTATTCTTATGCTACGTTTAATATAAACAGCTATTTTATAAATACGTATTTTATAACGGTACTATTTTATTTATATATATATAAATAATAAATTTATATAGAATTGCAAAAAAATCAAATTATTACTGTTAAACACTTTGATAAAATATGAAAAAAACAGTTCTGCCTTTCCAGTAAAATATGAGATAATATTTGTGTAAGGAAAATGTAAGTATGAAACCTCTCTATTAAATTAAAAAGGTTATAACGCATTTAAAGAGAGTATATAATTTGAAAGAAGATTGCAGTCCCAAATAAGTTGCAGTTTTTGCTAAAACCAACTAAGCCAAGCCGGAGAGTGGAATGAGCCTAAGGGCAAACTAAACATATCCACCGACTTGTCTCATCAGCTGAGCATACCTAATCAACCGACGTTACACGTAGGAAGCGGTGTTGGCAAAGCTGCGGGCGTGTTACCTCCGCGAGTTGACCTTCCGTCACCCATATGGCGGACAACAATCAAGTGGTGTTCGCCCTGTCCCAGGGGCCACTAATACCCTGTGCGGGCATATTCACGAAGCGTACATATCCTCCCTCTAATTTAAGGTGGTGCCTGCGCTTAGTAGTAAGCGTTACATTACAGTCTATCCTGGAACACGGAACACTTGTCCTCTACATAGACATATCGCCTGACGTTTAAGAGAGAAAAGGTGATGCAAATTACTGAAAAACAAAATCAATTTCTTGGCAATCATGAATGCATTTGCTAAAGAAAACAATAAATACCATCCTGCATTGAGTATTATCACAAATGTTGTAGCGGCTACTAATATGTTTAAGAGAAAGTTATAGAGGCGAAAATTCAGAACTTTCACGATTCTATCAATACCCACAAAGCTCTTTATATAATTAATTTTTTATTATGATTAATTCTGACTCTTCAATAAATTTTGATTAATTTTACAGTTGTTTCATATATAACCTTTTTTTTTTGGATAAACTTTGGATATGAGGACTGGAACATTGCTCTCAGTCTCAAAGAAATAAGCACAATGACCTCAAACGTCAAATTAAACAAACATTTTGTACTCTAGACCTTGTAAAATAATTTAGTCAGTATATTCTTTAAAATTTAAATTACTCAATAAGAAAAGTCCGTTTATAAATTTTTGGCTGAAATTAAAAAATAAATTTATGAAGTATGGTTTCATATGACTTTGAATTAGGATTATATTACAAAAAACTTTTTGACATATGAATTTATTAGTTTTATATATATATAATCATGGTACGAACGTGANACGAAATGTCCAAGATTTATTGAAGAAAAGGAAATAAAAACTGTCCAATATAAAAACAAATTACCTTATAATGCGGCCAGACGTCTTTATTTTGAACAAAATCCAAGACTTACCCAGTCTTATGCTACAGTTTTAAAAAGGAATAAGGAAGTTTCTGAATCAGGGTGTCAAACAGATATATCATTTATTAAAACAATGAAAGACAACACTTCACAGTCGTCAACAGGCTCTAACACTAGTTCACTTGAGACTAGCCCTATCTTATCTGTCCAGAAACAGATAACACCTCAGGCGGCCGAGCCCTCCTCTCGCCCCTCCACCTCTACGGCTCGCCTGTCTTCCCCTCCCCGCTCCTCCACTACCCTTTCCCCTCTTTCCCCTCCTATATATATATATATATAGTGTAGGTGTGTGTTGGGTGTGTAATGCTTTAATTGAAATGTTTATTTTTATTCATTTATTATTGTTTTTCTATTACGTGTTAGCCTCCCATTCAAACACATAGGGTCAGGGAGGGAGGGGCTATCTACAGGTGCCACCCCATTCTAAAATCCCGTGGCATACCCTGGCGCCCTTTGGTGTGCTTATTTAATTCATAAAAGACATATATTACGTGCTGCGCAGCGAAATTGAACTATTAGGATTAGGGCATACCTGAACCGTAAATTATTAACTTTACGGCCTAGAAGCTACAAAGAGGGTTTTTGATTTTAAACATTACATTTTGATATAGAAGGACAATTGGACGAATAGCTGTAGAGTATTGATAACCTACGACAGTTTTTACGATGTAGAGCTTGTGTTATTTATCTTAGAATAATGATACTCGTGGAAGATTTGTTTAGTGATCTAAACAAATTTAGTGATCTGAAAAGAAACATTTTAGGAATTACACAGCAAAACTAAGCAATTAAGGCTGGGTGTTTCCTTGTATTATACATTTTAATTTTACGGTTTAAAAGCGAAAATTATTTGTTATTCTTAATGAAATATCGCTTGCCGCTTTAAAAAAAAAAAAAAAAAAAGAAAAAAAGACTGTATTTATACAACAGTATTGATATGAGTAATTGATATCTATTATGAGTGGGGTACTATCTAAAATGTAAAATGTGATAACGTTATTTTTTTATCTGTGCTGCATGCATAATTTCAAATGTAATAAAACTCGGCACAGATTTGTTTAACCTGATTTGTCAAGTTTGATT
Source organism: Oncopeltus fasciatus (assembly GCA_000696205.2). NCBI lineage: Eukaryota > Metazoa > Arthropoda > Insecta > Hemiptera > Lygaeidae > Oncopeltus > Oncopeltus fasciatus. Next base: position 555,732 of record KZ807007.1, read on the forward strand.
CAAAAATCTTCACAGTTTTGAACAAATGAACGTAAGTGTGTCCACGTCACATTTACTCTACGCACCAAGCCTCTACTTACTTTATCCTTCAACGAAATTCTATTCCCCAATCTAACTCCGTATTATACCTCGTTTTCTACTTGGGCTCAAGACTTACTTGGAAAGAACACATAAGGCAAAAGAGACAAGACCTATACAGACGCTAAGGACTACTATATAGACTACTCGGACGAACATCGAAATATCAGGGCACAAGCAATTAATAATATAAATAACAATTCTTAAACCTATTTGAACATACGGTATAGAGCTCTGAGATACCGCTAAACCTTCCAACATCCAACGCATCCAATCCTTCAAGGCCAGTCCTCAGAACCATTGTTAATGCTCCCTTCTATGTATCCAACTGTACCCTTCACTATGACCTCAAGATTAGGGTCGTGCTTGAGCTTCGGGCGAGTCAACACCTGTTTAGAGAGCTCCTCAACTAATACTGATAAGCTAATTTTTGTTGTTTTTTTATTATTTATTTTTACTAATATTTAGTTTATTTTTGTTTTATTTTTAATTTAAACAAATTTAGGTAATTGGAGTGTATATAAAATACACCCTACATCCTTATATTCAGTTGTTCATTTAGGCCAAATAAAAAGTTAGATTAAAATGAACGAACCACCTGATATAAATTCCCCCGAAATTAAAAGAAAGAGAATATATAGGAATAAAACATTAACTGATCTTCAAATTAAAGAAAACAATGTAAATATAAATAAATTCCTAATAGTCAAACGCACAGATGGGGGGTCTCTTAGTAGGGTATCTCCATTTTTAATATTTAAAGTAATCAATTCACTTGGTGGTGAACCAAAAAATATTAAGAAACTTAGAGAGGGAACAATATTAATTGAGACAACAAGTAAAAATCAAGCTGATAAAATTTTGAGTTTAACAAGTATAGGACTGGACATTCCAGTGAAAGTTACACCTCATGAAAAACTTAATGAATCAAGAGGTATAATATATTGCCCGGACTTAGACAGCCTAGAAGAAATAGAGATTTTAGAGGAGCTAAAGGACCAAAGAGTAACATCTGTTAGACGTATAATCTCAAAAAAATTGGAAGGAATTAGGAAAACACATATGTACATTCTTACTTTTGCTGTACCTAACTTACCGGAAACAGTAAGGGTGGGTTTCTACATATTAAAAACTAGATTGTATATACCAAATCCATTAAGATGTATCACCTGTTTAAAATTCGGGCATTTAGCTGAAAAATGCAACTCAGAACCTGTATGTGCACATTGTTCAAAGCAAAGA
>KZ807007.1:621438-637580 GCA_000696205.2 Oncopeltus fasciatus
ATACATAGATCTACGAATGACGGAACCACTTAGATAATTTCTGATCAACAGGTACACCTGTGTATATATTTATAATAAATAATTTAATGCAAAATATAATTTTATAAACAATTTATACAAAATTGCACGTATTTGTTTGGTTTAATTACATTTAAATAATAAAATTGAATTATGAGGAAAATCCTATAACTTCACGCCACTTTACAAAATTTTACTAAATTTTCCCACTAAATATCTCAATAACATCTTGAAAATTCAATAGCCCATCTTGAAACAAATCTCCCTGAGGGATTTATGCACAGGGAATACCGCAGGGAAATGCACAGTATCCTCTTTCTTCTCGCAGTTACAGAGGGAGCAGCCGTCATTCCTCGAGTCATATCTTTGGGAATTTTCAGGGGCCCCAACCCCCCCTCCCCTAAATTTTATGGTGTTCTTTTTATTTACGGTGGAAAAGATCATTTTTATGAACGTTCAGGTGCTCAAAAGTGAGATTTACGTTTTTGTAAAAAAAAGAGTAGAGAGAAATTTTTGTGCAGCATTTAAGTTTTAACTTTAAATTCAACTTTAATATCATCAGAGATATGTTTTTAAAAGAAAGTATTTACAAAATTATATGTTTGTTCAGTCCATTTTATTTAAGAAATTAAATTTATTGCGTAAATTAGTTATGTCTTGAGAAAAAAAGAAACCTTAACGCTTTTAGTGATAAAGTACTAATTTACTATAGAATAGACATAAGATAAGATGGGTATCCCAACCATATATATATTTATCTATTTATTTATTTATATAATGAATGTTAAATGGACCAAAGTTGTGTCCAACGTAAATAGATCAATTTCCTTGCGTAAAATATGTTATCAATATTACTAAATTTTTAATTTAGGCTTATTTTTTGCAAATATCTGGAAAATTCCTTTCAGTGGGAATGGGTTTAGAGAGAGTCTAAATTGATTAATCGTTATAGGATCTTATATATTTATGCTGTGCAACATTTTTACGAAAAATAATATTTAAGATGTAAATAGAGTCACCGTCTCTTCTTTTCTCTTCTATTCTAGAGTCAGCCTAAGGTCTTATGATTGATATTTGTAATAAATAGTTTGATTATGCGAATTAACTTGTATATGTGTTTATCAATTCCTTCTGCGTATATTTATTATGAGAAGGTGTAAAATGTTTTTTTTTTTTTAATGATAGAAGTGGTTTTCCTGCCTGTTTAATGCAAAAGCTTCAAAACAATGAAAATATTAATATTAGTTTAAAAAAGTGTTTAATGATAAAGTATTTTGTATCAAGCTTTTAGAATACACTAAAACTCTCACTAAGAGAGATATTTGATCAGCCCCTCTCTTTTCGTTGGTAAACCTCAGGAAGCCATACTACCTTCCCTTTGTCCTCTCCAACTAGGGAGATCAAATAAACCCTTAACTCTAATTTATTTGACTGGAATTCTTTTACTTTAGAGGGATTTTATTTATTTAATAGAAATGGCCTCCCTTTGGTAGACTACACACTCGACTTATCTAGTTTCTGCGTGGTAACTATTTTCTTTTTTATTGATTAAATCAATTATATCCAAAACACATTTGGAAGCTATTACACCGAATTAGTTGTCTATAATTTTCTACCTCTTTATACGAATCTCATTATTTTACTTTTATAAAGAATTATTTTGTTGTGGTATATTATCTCACGTAAATTTTAAACAATTAATGCGAGAGAATAGAATAAAAAATCTATCTGGGGGCAGCAGCAGGAGATCCAGGTTCAAGTCCAGGCTGGGACAGATAGTTTTTTTTTTTCTATTCCCTCTCATTACTTTACGTATTGCTAAATATGTTCAGTTTGTTAAATTCTTAAAACTATTATTTGTTTAGTAATGTTCAGGATTGAATCCTTTCATTGAGTCGATTGAGATAAACAAAAATAACCTACATTATTTCTTGACACATTATTTCTACAAATGGTCAGAAAGAAACATACATTTTACAAAGGAACTTTCTTCAAGAACATACAAAATCGATATTAGAAAATTTCAATTAAAGAAATCATTTATATATTTTTTGATGCCATGATAAGTTTTGAATAATACTTCTAATACAACTCATACAAATACACGAAATTTTTAATGACTATAATTAATTCATGGTGCCTAGCGAGCAAGATCGGAAAATTAGAAAATTATTGAAAATGCTTCAAACAATCTAGAATGAAAAAGGTCGCTAGAGTTCATTATTTCGGTGAGTTGACACAAACAGAAGCATAGAGCTCAAACAACACTCTATAAAATTAGGAGATGAATTTAATTTTCATTTAACTTTGTATACAACATTTGCCAGAATCCAATATTGGAATAGAGAATTTCCGAAATAAAACTCCTACTAAAAAAAACAAACAAAAAGGCAGCAATAAGCTAGTCTACTTCAGTAATTAATACAATATTTACTCGTGCTTTTGTCAATTCGTTAATATTACCGTTTTTTGACATTAATAGCTAGGAAGAAACGATACATTTATTCAGCTTTAATTAATGCGCGATATATATTACTTTAAGTCATTACCTAACACAGCTAAAGGCATATTCTTTTTAAAAAATATTTTTGTTATAAACTCACTAAATGAATCTCTTAAGAACAGATTTACATCATATACTTGTGTTTCATATAAAAAATTTTTGTTTTAGAAAAATATATGTTCAGGAAAATATTTGATATGAGCTCTCAAGATTGAATGAAACCTTCTCTGCTTGTCATGGAGGTTACATAAATAGTTTTTGCTTATTTTCACAAGTTGTTTGAAAAATTGAAAAAGGAGTCTGTGGGTCTTATAATTGTTTATATTGCTATTTTATAAGTTATTGAAAAAGAGTTACGAGTTTTTCTAGAATATTTAATTTGGTCTTTATTTAGCAAATTACTCTAGTATGTTTGGAGTATATTTTAAGGGTTGTAATTTCAAAGGTTGAAAAGTGTCCAAGATAAAGCCATATTAAATTAACGCAAATTTTGATTCTCTATCGGCTATTAAAATAAATTGATATGGATTAGGTTAATTGCATTGTTAAGTGTAAATAAATTTATAATTTAAAAATCAAGAAATATTTTAAATAAACTTATAAGTAATATAAGTTTTAAATTAGTTATTTATCTACATACATTAATTATATATATATATATATATATATAGTATATATAGACTCAGAGAGAAAAAACATGTTAAGAATGTATTTATTCTTGACCCGGGGCACACTAAAGATGGTATGTGGTTAGCACAGTATGATCCGCCATCATTATGCAAATCGACGGACGCCGGAAAAGTGGAAAAGTAGCATTTCCACTTCAAAGCATTTAACTATCCAAATAACATTAACTAAAGAAGTCTTAAGAGCTTAAGTCTAATTTGATAGAAGAACTATAATTCTATCTATTGATAGATATAAGTAGAATTATAATTCTTTATTTAGAAAAATGTATGATATTCATGAGAATATTAATGTGCTAGCGTATATAGATCTTGTTTGACGGAACTTTTTCTTCTTTCTTCAGTGTGCTTTAAAAAACAGCATATAAATGTAATCTAAATGTATTTTAAACGAGATTATGTGATTACAATTAATATAATAAAGATTATAATGCGTGGGAGTTTTATCTGGAAACCACCCACTCTGAACCGCCGTTCCATCTTCTTCAGATTAACTCAGCCTAATCCATCTGGGATATCTCTTATGAATAAATTTCTTATGAAGAGCCTACACCCACATCTATGTTGCTTTTTTCCCACTCTATATATATCTTTTCTACTTGTACTTCTTTCCCTGATCTTTCTGGAGATATTCAGTTATCTCTCCGTATCATCTACTCTCTGTAGCAGTGGTACTCAGATCCCCGACTGAAAGACTGTCCCAAGCCAGGATCAAGAGGGAGTTGGATAGAGAAGTAACACCTCGTCAACAAAACCTGACTCTCGCTAGTTGGTATACGTATACCATATGAGGGCACTATCCGGTCGGTAGTACTCTTTGGGGGCTCCTGTCTGTGGGTTACCAAGAGCCCTGTGAGGAGAGAACTCCGCCAAACGCGGACTATCGACAGATAGGCTGATGACTTGTCTGTCCGCATTGAGAACTATTCAGGATCAGTGCCCTTGCATTGGTGGCTACAGGACATAAGTCAAGTGGTCTCTGTACCATCAATGTCTCTCACTGATTGTGGTCTGTAGAGCGTTGACAGACACACAGACGCATGCAAATGTAAATTTAAGCAGAGTTTTCGCTGTATAACAGCAAGGATCGGACACAACCTCAATAGCTGCGTTCCTTCGGAATTCAATAAAATATATCTAGACTGGTATAACAATAGCATATTGTAATATTATTAATATTTTAGATTTTTTAATTATACGAACTATTTCCATTATTACGTAATGAGTTTTGTTTCGACAATTTTAAAATGTGTTCCCTGGAACAATAAGGAGCTTTGGTACTTAATTTTAGGATTGAATTATACAACTTCAGAGCCACAATATGAATTTAACCCTAAATTCATTTACTCAAAATATTTTCGGATTTACAATGGAATTTGGTTACGTTCAGCTTGAGATATAATATTCGATTATTTTTCTAGTAGTACACATTTATACATGAGTAGAACTTTGAATGAGATTAAATAAATTTTAATGATTATCAATGTAATAAAATTGCAAGTTTTCTAAGAGCACTAAGTATAACTCTAGTTTAAAAATTTAAACTGGAAGATGAATATATATAACCATACATATAAGATGTAGCTTAAGATATTTCAGAAACTGTCTGATGTTTCAAACTTGCGAAAACCATTTTGAGAGCTAATAATGAAAATACTTTCTCCTTCAGCCAAAATATCTTAAAAACATATCTATTTTGGTTTGGCAATATATTTGAAAAGCCGAATGAGATAGGGTGAAAAATAAATGTGTCCCAACTTTTTGAAATAATGTGGGGTGCAGTTAATCTGGCGGGTGGGATTTAACTTACGGGACGCTATATTTTATATTTATGGCCACTTATTCAATTTTATGGATTCGTTCGACGACTTTGGGATACTGAGTGCTTTGTACTAAGAGTTTCATTTTCAATTCGAAAAAATAAATTAAAATAATAACATTTCGACTGTCCAATTTATTTCTATTTTAGTTATAATTATCATTTGAATTGAATTAAAACTCTCATTGAACCTGAGAATATCTCTAATTATCAATATTATCAATTATTGTAAATATTAAAAATCCTCTTTGCTTTTTCAATGCATAAATTTTAAATGATTGATATATCCAGTGCCTTATAAATAAAGACATTCTAGCGTTTCCCGGAGAAAAGTAGCTGATGAGTATGTCCAGATGACAAAGTTATGAAAATTTGTTTGATATTTCCTTCATTTCTATGTACTAGACACCAAAAATCATATATATAATTTCATCATTCAGATCAGACGAATAAGAGTGAATGAAACAAGTTATTTGAAAATATTTTATTTCGTTGTATGTTTAATGGTATAAAATTTATTTTCTTGTAACATTAATTAGTGTAAAAAATACGCAAAATAAAATATAAGTATTTGCCAACTGTCGATTGAAAAGAAAAAAGAAAAAAAAATTATTCTGATATGATGGAAATAACGAGAACTATAGAAGAAAACTTCGTCAGATTTTCTACAAGAGGAAACCCTGTTCTCTAAAAGTTTATTTTAAGACTTTAATTTTTGAATTAGCACTTATAAACATATTTAGTGAAGCTCATTGTTGATTAGCTGGCTTAAGAGTCCAGGTACAACCTAAATTATTAATTTAATAAAAATCACTTCAGTCCTTTTCGGCTATATTTTATAAAAATTGTTAAAATGCAGTGGGTTATTTTTGAATCAAAATAATAAACGCAAGGGAATTCCAAACCTCTCAAAATTTTAATTGCAACCAATAATTTTTTCGAATAAAAAGCAGAAAAAAAGACAGTACACTTACATATCAATATATACCCTTAAGCTCCAATAAATATACAACTTACTATACAATAATTGTTAGTTGCGATACACGCAAGAATGAATTCTACCCCTAGCCCAGACAATATCTGTATAAGGATGGTAAAAAACCTTGGCAAATAAATTAATCATTCTCGAAATTGATAGAATTCTTTATTTATTTTTATGTCATATGAATTATTCTCAGTAAATATCAGGTCGCTTCGCAAGAGATAGTGTATAAAAGAGATCGGAAGTAAAGCTGACATTAAATAAAGTATATTTAAAATTAAGATTACGGCTAATTCTATTTCCAACTCATTATCACTCGAGTCAATACTTTGGAATGAGATTAGAAGACATATATAGACCACACGTTTTATGATAAAGATTTTTACGTAAGAATCCTGAGAAGAAAACTCCGCCGACACAACATTGTCTGGTTTTTGCAACTTCGGACGAACTTAGATCTTAAGACAGATGTATGCTTGCTTGCTGTCTTCATTACATTAAATATCCATAACTCCTTGTCAGCTTTAGAACTTGTTTGAGATTTGTTAATATAATATATTCGTGGATATATAAAGTAAGTAAAAATAAACAGATATGCGAAATAAAAACGTAACTAGGTAAATGACAAAAAATGTACAAATTTATTTATTTATTGATGTGTACTATTATTGAATTTTCTCATTATGGTCAGTACTTACAACACTTTTTATGAACAGACGGTTGGTGGTTACATTTTTAAATTTTTCTGAAGGAAGCATAATATTTGTTTATATGGAGTGACACTGAACCCTAAACCTATTTATTGCTAAACTGTATATTCAATAAATGTGGGGGAATCCAAAGAAAAGAAAGTTCAAAGTCAAAAATTCATCACCTACGGTTTTTAGAAATTTCATTAGTTTTTTCTGCCAGTCCCTTGACGGGCTTTTAATATATTTTTTGATAATGACATAAATATTGTAAAAATAAAATTATTATGAGTATATGTATTTTATATAATATAAATATCGATTATTTTGAAACCAATGGAGACCTCTTAGTAAGGTTTCTTCCTAGTTTTGCTTAGCTTCAATAGCGGGTGAATTATGGCTGTATATGTTGATTTGTAGGTCAACTGTTAAAGAGCTGGGTTTCCAACAAATTTTTTTTTTTTCATTTTTCACTGACCTTTAGGCTTATATTGTAAGCAATTTTCAAGGGAGTAAATAATATTCAATTAAGTGAGGTAAGTTGAGAAATATAACGGCCTGCAATTAAAATATAAAAATCGACAGGAAAATACATAAATGAGTGAAAATTGAATATGAAGATATTATATTTACAATCGCATTTATCCACCAAACAAAAAAAAATAACACTTGTAAAATTTTGATCAAACACAACTACTTCAATCGCATATATCATCATATAATTCTTGATAGATAAAGCTTTTGAACACATGTCTACGTACACTATTTCAGTGATAAAAGTGTTTTAAAAGTTAATTTGTTAATTTTATAACCTTTGGTCTTTCATGAGAGTAAAGCTTCATGTGTTAAAAAATAGGTCGCTTTAGTGTAACGATATGTAAGTAACAAAGCATTTCAAGCTTTCAACCTTCAATTAAACTTTCTTAAACTTAGGGGATCATGCTCTTATAAAATAAGGCCCTGTGTCGGAACATATGAATCTGAATATTCATATTTTCTTCTTCCGGTTTGGACCGTGTCTCTTTATTTGCTACAACCAAGCTTTCGCTCAGCTTCTTCAGAGTTACAATATAAGTGAGGAAAGAGGAGAAGGACAAAGGGTATTTAAATCAGTTGGTTCCGGCGGTGAGACCGAAGCCTGCCTCTTCAGAAGCCGGAATCCGTACAGGGAGAGTTTGGAGGATCGTCATTGGTCTGTGAAGTTCGTATCTTTTGGTTGGTCAATACTGGGTGCCAGAATTTGCTGAGTTTGTGTCCGTCCTCTTTGTTCATAGAGTGGTTGATAATTTCTATAGAACCTCTAATAGTCCTCTCTCGGTTGTTGTTTACCTTGGTATCTTCGAAGGGAATGTTGTGGTTAGTGGTGTGAAAATGTTCAACTATTGCAGATTTCTCAGTTTTTGGTTTTTACGCAAGTAATGGGTTCCTTGAGTTTTGTGGATATCATTTACAAGTGATATTATAGGATTAGGATCGGGTTATAGGGTGATCAACATCATGGTTATTACGCCCTGACTGTTGGGGTTTATCTAGGGTTATATCTGTTATTCACTCTTAAATGTGTTAAATTTGCTTAAAGTGCTTGTTTACATTACGTTATATGGTAATTGGTGCAATAAGTTATATTCGTACACACAGACATACACAAATATAGATACAAAACCATTTTAAAAGCAGAAATATAAATTATATAACTTGAAAAGTAAATTAACAATTAAAATTGAAACAATAGATAAACAGATAAAAAATAAGTTATATTATATATTCATCCTTATGGTTAGGAGAACGTGCGATATCTACCTGTATGTCGTGTAGTTAGTCTTGATTCCGTGTCTCTTAAGAACCCTTGCGATCTTCTCAGTCGTGCCTTTGACGTACGGTAGTGTCACTCGAGGTTTGTCCAAGTCTTTAGCAGTTGGTAGTGTCTTGTCCCTCGGTATCGAGCTTCTTCTAATAAAAGAGTCTTCGTATCCATTATTTTTCAAAGTTGTTCGTAAGAATCTGTATACTACATTTACTACATTCCATTTAAGCCGATGACATGAAACATGGACTGAGGTTGGCCATTAGATCGTTCAAAGATACTACTGCATAATAGAAAGGAATAAGGATATAGGGTGTGAAGAAATCCAGGCTACCAGGGGACCAGTTCGAAATTATCCGCAGTCCACCAGCTACCACAAGTAGCCTACCACAAGTATTTATTCTTTTGACGCTGTGTTGAGAAACATCACTATACAGAAAATGCTCATAGAGTTGGAGTAAGAAGAATTCTGCATAATGTTTCCTAAAGAATATTTATTAATGATTTATTGAGATTTAAAAAGTTTATTAATGCTGTAGGTCGCTATTATTAGATCTTCAATATAACCTAATTTATATGATTTTATATATACAAAAAAAATTACAAAGCACTTGCTAAGTCTAGGTCTTGGTCTACGTCGGAAGGACCAAAATAATTAAATCCTCTAATGAATATAAAACTTTTATCCCTGTTACTCGATCCTACATTGGTGAAGATAAAATACCGTTGAAAAAAAAAATATATATATATATATACACGCCTCTTTCTATAATTGTTTACAAAAATATTAAAACTAAAATCCATTNTATTTTGCAGGAAAGCTAGAACAGGAAGTTCTGGTAAATACTAACTGCAGCAGATTTTCTGACAACTTCGCTAGTCTTTCTTTTTTTTTTTTTTTTTGGCTATATTCCTTAGTCGCTTTCTCATCAAAGAAGTCAGTCAGACGTGTTTGAGAGAAAGTTTTTCTATAATTGTTTACAAAAATATTAAAACTAAAATCCATTGGTATAGTATATATAATTTCATAGTAAGTATAGTATTTTAGTCTTTCTTTTTTTTTTTTGAAACAGTTGGATCAGCTAGTTAATATTTGAAATCAATAAAGGTATAGATGGAGGTAGGTAGGGGGACTGAAATTTAAATTTGAATATCGTTATTATTAGCGTTACGGGGAAAAATTATAAAACAAAGAAGTTGTAGTTTATGAGATACATATTATTTAATATTTTTCATTAAAACGCATATTAAGGAAGATATTTACTTTTTTAATTTGTTGGTAAATTCTTAAATTTATGTTGGATAGCATTTTATCTTTACATTAATTAATGTCTGAGTACTTCCCAGTATGGAGCGAGGTGTAGTTTCTTTAATTTTACTCTCTTCGCTTATTTCTGCTTATAAGATATCATTATTTACTAAATCAATTTATGTGCATCTTAATAAAACACAGAAAAAAATCTGATTTGTTAACGCAGATCCTGCCTGACAAGCTTTTTATATGCATGTGTGTGGGTTTTGTGTAATTGAAGGAATTTTGATGGTTTATCCAGGCCAAGTCATAAATGAAGCTCTCACACCAATTTGATATTCCTAAAAAAAAATACTTAATTTGTTAGCAATATTTTATATTGCGTTTTTTTTTTTGCGTAAAATCTTAGTGTCATCTGTAATATGAGCCTATAAACGCTAGCTCGCATATTGTCAATAAAGATGTGAAAGTTACATGGCCCCAGCTTTGATCCTTGAGGTACTCCAGAAGTCATATATACTTAACTGTAAACTGTCCCCATCCACTTCCACTTTGATCTCCCTACCAGATTTAATAAGAACCGAACAACTTGAGCGGAGAATCGGAAATTCCTTTTGGTTCTAGCTTTTACCGCGGATATCATATGGAATCCAGCGAAGGCTGTATATCCTATCCAAATAAACGAGATCTACCTTATCAATGAAATCAAACGCCTTTGAAATAAAAGTAAATAATGTTCGAAGATTTGGATTGGTAGTGGAAATCTTCTCAAGGACATTTTAAGTTTAATTCAAGCAAATTAATAATAGAATACTTCGACTTCATCTATTCTTCTCAGGTGAACATCTTAATAATATGTTTCTACGTCTTAATACATATGTTTTTCTTGATCTGTTAAAAACAATACAAATGAAAAAATGAAATGAATATAGAGTTATTGTTTTAAAGAAAATTACACAAATAAAAAAAATAGAGTAGTTATGAATATTTTTACTGCATATTTAAGCGTTTTGATTATAAATAAAGTTACAGAAAAACCATGCCAGTTTTTGATGGCTATTTCCCAAAAATATTTTTGATAAAGTTAATTTAACTGAGAAAAAAAAATTCCGCTTCTTCTAGCTATTGGCTAATAAGTCAAGAACGGGGCAGTAAGTTGACAATACAAAATAAAATAAATCCAGTACAGTGAACTAAGTATATTATAAGAACACAACAAGAAACTGAAGAGGATCTTAGCGAACGTAATGTCATAATTAACCAAACACAATAACAGATGTGTAGTATATATATATAATTTGCTAAATGTTAATTTTGCATTATGAGTATACTATTGAAATTGCTATTTACGAAAATTTGAAGTTTACAAAATTAAATAAAGCAACAATTAAATGCAAGTGAATAGAAAAAAAAAAGTAGCTGTCCCGGCCAGGGGTCGAACCTGGATCTCCTGCACTCCGGGCAAGCGTGTTAGCATTCACGCCACTGAGACAAGCCAGATGAAGTCATTAAATTCCCAGGTGATCCAGGTTCGAGCCCTGGCTGGGACAGTTAGATGTTTTATTCCATTACCATCCATTTGATAATTTAAAATACCACAATAAAAATAATATTTATAAAATTAAATAATGCAACTTTTAATTTAACTAATAATGGTAATTATGTTTTCAGTTATTTTATTAGCATATTTATTTTGCATATGATTATTTGTATTTTAAGCATTATTAGAGTAAAAAAAACAACAAGTTTCTTTATAAAATTATTTATAACATAATAATTAAATAAAAATTCTTAATGAACTTAATTTTTTAAGTAGGATATTTTTGTGTTTTATAAGGAACAAAGTGCACGAATTTTCTTTTAAATGTCAAGTAACTTTAAGAAGTAACTACTAGAAATCTGTATAAATTCCAATTTATTTTGGATAGAAGGGAATAAAGGAGGAAGCTGGTGGTGAAAGAGAATGTCGCGTTATTTGTCCCCACATATATAGTTGGGAGAGCCTGATTTGTGGGGGCCTTAAACGTTTCCATCTGAAGTAAGAGTCTCCACCCCCCTAACGGCCTTCATTAGGGTGTACACCTGCTCTCGCTCGATTCCCTCAGTGTCAAGGTCCGCTGATTCATCACACGACAGTTTTTCGCCAACGCCCCTCCAGTGAGGAAGAGCGCCTAATGCCGACGACCATCGGGGGGTTGGTATGGTCCACAGTGTTAGCATCAGGAGTTATACCATGGCTTAACTGATATACTTTTGTCCAGTTGGTTAAATACTCAGGTATCCTCATCAGCATCAAATTCCCAAGGAACGCATGCACGCATTATAGGACAGACTCTCAAAAGTGAATCAAATACCATTTCTATATTAAAAAATCTTTTACAAAGATGAAAAACGAGGTGCTCTTGAGTTTTTCATCTGAAGCCCCAGATGTGTCTGTTTATTTGGAACGCAAAGATTTTATGCCCTAGAGAGAGAAGACTTTATGTATAAAAAATCAAAATAAAGCAATCATAGATGCCAAGAGATATTCAAAACAATGCCAGGAAAAGATGATTTGAACATCGAACCTAGAAGATCACAGATACGTAGCTTTTTTTAAAAACACACTGATCATACACTATCGTCAAGAAGAGTTTGTTGACCGTAGATATTATTCTAAGATGATTTTAGTTGGGGTTCGGTCAAGGTAGATCCAAAAAACACAAATTTAAAAAATTAATTTTTTAATAAAGGATTATCTGCCAACGTTTCGGCTTACATTGTAAGCCATCTTTAGGGCTATCATGAAGATGAGAGAGGACGTCCTGTCCCTAAGTTCAGTCATGGAAATGTGAACTTGAATGTGAAATACATTTTTTAAATTTGTGTTTTTTGGATCTACCTTGACCGAACCCCAACTAAAATCATCTTAGAACTATCGTCAAGAATTTCGGGCAATTTGAATGTCTCCCAATTACAGATTCTTATTCTTTCTTTTTTCACGCTTGTACACGAGTGCTCTCCTCGTGTCATTGTATTTTTGTATTTCATGAAATTTATATTGGTTTTTAGTTACATTAATAATAGTTACCTACATTCTACAAGCGGCGCAAACATAGCCGAGGGGATCCATTTGGGTTTCCTATAGTATTTGTGTTTCTTCGGGGCAATATTTTATCGAGAAAATGAAACTTGCCCAGTAACATGGGTGTTTAAAATAGATTGGCTACTTGTAGATAATTGTACCCTTCCTACATGGCCTTAAGTTTTTGCATGCAAATTACGAAAAAAACAAACAAAGAGAGAAGCTAATTAAGTGATAACCATATTTTATTGTGTATCAACACGTTAAGATGATATTAGGATGGCTGGATGTCTCTTAATCATGAATGGATAAAATCTCTTAATACTTACACAACAGATAAATAAATAAGTGCTTCACTCCTAATATTTAAATTAATTTTATTTACAGATTTGAGAAGAGATCGCGTTGCAGTTTTTTTTTGAGCCTACTTGTTGACGTAAAAGATACAAATACCTTGCCTCATTTATAGTGGAACTCTTTGGCAGTGTAAGGTGACCTGACCTTATAACAGCTGTCTACGTTTAAATGTCAATTAAATGAGAAGACTCATCTTAAGCATTCAGTGTCAGAGCCCGACCGCCTTCAGAGCTATTGACACTAACCGCACGAACGTACGTGCACTTCTAGGCTATAAGAAAGACGAAAGACAGGAGTCCCAATAGTGATTGCGTCTATGTACTTTGTCGGGTAAATAAATGTGTATTTAATCAATGTTATAGACGACTCCAATCTATTTCGATAATATTTAATCGAATATTGAGTTTGATTTATTTATATTAAAAATAGTAGTTGCTAGTAATTGTAGCCACTAAAGTGCTTACAGACAAGCATATATACAATTTAGAAAGGATCATATTTTTAGATTCTCCTAATTAGGATAGGTGAAGAACTGAAGAAATTTTTCTAAAGCCGCAACCTGAAATTGATGCGAATTATTAACTTACGAGAAATACCCCAAAAATTTAATTATAACAATCAAGTATGTTTAGTATACTTTAAAATTTTATGTAAAACAATTATATGAATAAGTTTGCTGTATTTTAATTGTATTTTTGAATATTGAAAAAATAATTAAATATCAAAAGGATATAAAATTACTTGATTAAGAAATATTTGTCTGCATATGGCGAAGTCTTACCTCGCATGCAATAATTGAGTTTATGTGAGTAGGTACTTTATGCAGGTAGGTACTCTATTCTAAACACCCATGGCACTTGGCTTTATTGTCTAGATAAAATATTGCTCATGGAGGAATAAAAACACCGTAGGAGACCCCCAATTCGATCTTCTCGAATAGTGCCGCTATTCCTGATATTGAATGCAGATAATTATAACTTGACCACACAGATTGTTGGCAAATAATAATACCAATTTCATTAGATTCTAAATCAAAAGACACAAGCTACAAGAACGAGGCAGATTTCCCACGTTTCATAATATTGACATTAATAAGAATTTAATTGACTAATTTTTGGGAAAAAAAACATAAAAACTAAGGATGTAGATAAATAAAGGATGGATCAAAGCTAGTCAAAAAAGAATTAGGGGTTTTGCTTAATCCTTAATTTCAAGATAATCTTTGAATATATTTGTAATTATGAGCTTTTGCCAAAATATAACAAGAATGCTAGGAAATCACATTTTTCAGGAATGAGAAATTTTAAAAACAGGATATCCCTCACTTTGTAATGTCCGATTTACACCGAATAAATCAACTCTTCTTTGCTTACTAAAACTAAACAACAAATTTTCGTACATTTATGTTTCACTAGAATTTCAAGAAAGGCGTAGTTAGAGGAGGATATAAGAAGAATGTAACTATTCTGACGTAAATTCCGCATTTCCAAGTGCGTTCTGTTGCGACATGGATATTCTTCACAACATCGTATAACCTACCTCGGAGCCAAGTGTGCTTCACTCATTCCAAGATGTACTTGGGTAAATTCTTCAAGGGGAGATAATGAAGATCTGTTACTCTCTACTCGGGGAGAGCTCCCACATGGTGGTGTGTTCAAAGCAGACGCCCCTTCACTCAACTGCCTCGTTTTCACCTCCCCTTCTTAGCGAATTTTAATCAAGGGGAGTGCTGTAAGGGGTGAGGAATCATTTCTACTTTGGGGGAGAAGAATAGCATGCACTTCCCCTGTAAATGTATAAGAAGATCAGACAGCTGCATAATTATTATTTCAGTACTTCAAGAGATGACTGCTACCTTTCTTCTTGAATACCTAAGCTGCCACATTAATTCAAATTTTAATTCAATATTGAATGGAAACGTCCTTAAATCTACGTAAGAAAAAAATTGAGTCAATGGAAAGTTATTCATGAGAGCTGTAGGCATTTTCTCTCTCTGTATTGTACCTCATACATAAAATATACAAACTTTATTACGTTCTTCCAGTTTCAAGTTTTATGCTGACGCCTCCTCTCATTTCTGAACTTGAATTACAATTTCATATGAGAACAATAATCAAAAAAATAAAAAAGGACCTTCCAACTTTATAACCAACACTAATGAAACATTGGAATTCTGCTACTTTTGCGTGACGGATTTCAGTTTATTTATTTTTTAAATAATTATAAACAAATACAATGAGTTATTATGTGTGGAGGACTTCTTAAAGCAAATATCTAATATTTATAAGTATTTTAGTCGCAATTTTTGAATAAGCTCATTGAATCTTGGAGCACAACTTCATAAATTCTGTGATCTATTTATTAATATGAAAATTTGTGGTATTATATGCACAGACATACATTTTTTTTTCTCGAAATCCTAACGTTTTCCTGAAAAATTGCATAGTTCGTGACTTAGAAATAGCATAAGCTAAACTGATTTTTTTTTGGAGCATGATTTAGCTTTAAAACCGAAAAGGACAATTAGTCCGAGATCTTGATTATCTGGGAGCGGAAAGGAATTTGTAGGAGCAGCCAAACTGCATAGATAAATTCTCTAAAATCTTCCTATATTTTCCTAAAATTCTTATTGAACAGTTGATATTTTTTTTAAATGTTGGCCCTTAAAAAAATCATACCTGTAAAATTTTATTTCCTATTTTATACATTTTGACAAAAGTTACATAATTATGAAGATATATAAGAATTATTTTTAAATGGAGGTTCTATGGTTATAGTATTTCATTATTATATTTTATCGAGGCAATAAAGCTTGCTTAGTGCCATGGGTGTTTAGCTCCTTTTTTTCCAACAAGTCCTTCTGAGTAGACTTGGAGATCTAAACCTTTATCTATTAAATAATTTAATAAATTACTTATTTATACAATAATATTATACCTTATATTATAAAATAATATTAATTTTATTA